>CM073772.1:14795132-14967521 GCA_037158775.1 Hetaerina titia | reverse complement strand
TATATTTCGCGTCCTCGTTTCGTATGATTTCCTCCCCAGTCACATCAATATCCTCCTCTCTCCTACACTTCTTCTTCCCCTCTTCCCTCCTCCTCCCTTGGTTCCCCCGTACACTTTTTGACTCACGTCGTCTCGATTTTGTTTTTAAAATACACATATACATTATATTTTCTTCCCTACTTCGCACGGTTTCCTTCCTCTTTGGTAATGCGTCTCCTGGTCGGCTGATCCTCTCCGCCCATCGTTCTTCTGTGGGGAAGGGCAGTGTGCAGCACTCGTTAATGCCTTCGAGATGCATTCGGTCATGCATCCGATCATCCTCCCCTCCCACCTCCCCATCTCCTCGACTGAAACCTCCTTTCCAATATCCTAAATCACTGTGTCTTTTTCGTCACCACTCAAGCTCCTTCATTTTCACTAATCGAACGATTCTATTCCCTCGAAATAAAGCTACCGACGTATTGAGACTACTTTATTAGATACGATCCTTTTTAAAAGCCTCTGATCTCTCGAATATTAAGATTACATTTTGATTCACTTCGAACCCATTCTCATGGTTATGACCCGACTCACTTCCGTTGGGTGAGGATTGAAGAAAAACTAAGACCTCCAATGAAATTCATCTTCTATTTTCTGAAAAACTGTGCTTGTCTTTTTCACTTTTATTGAAGTATATTCCACCAATAATCTGACCTTTAACCTTAATAAATGTCAAAATCATTCTTAGAATAATTCAATAGAATATGTAGTCTAGTTTTTGAAATACTTTTTAGGTGGTAAAACTTTTCTTCAATAATAGCAAACATTATGATCTATGTGTTCTGTTGATTATTACCAGCTCAACGCTAAAACAGGAAATAAATTAAATGTAAAATGACTATTATAATACGGGGAAGAATAGGAGAAGAAAAACATGTGCAGAAAGGGGGGCCACTTACTTATCGAAGATGAAAGTTCTGGTTGCTGAATTAACCGGAAATGGTAAGGATCCATATGTAAACGAGGTTGAAATATTACGGTATTGAGAGAACTGAAGTTTATATAGATGGGTAAAATGTTCTTCAGTGTCAAACTGCGTAGCTTAAGGGGTGATCTGTTGGAACACATTAAGGGCCAGATAGTATCTTTTAACTAATTATGCTCTTGAAGTTACTTAATGAAGATTTCTCCATCGCCATGTAGAGTGGAATTTGTTTATCTAATTGTAACAAACTGCAAAATTCATCTGGTGCCTAAGAGAAACCATCAATATTGTCTCTCAAATGATAAAATATCAGTTACAGAAATGTATCTGCAGTGCATGCAAAATTCTATATAGTCGCAGTAATCATATAACAATTACATAATATCTTGCCTATTTCCTGAACCACCCGGTGGTTACATCATGTATTATTGCATCGTACTTTACTCCTCCCACCCCTAAATAGCTTTCCATTGAAAGGGCCAGACCGCACGATGGAGACCAGATGAAAAAATAAATGAAAAGGCGTGACTAATACCTAAATTACCATACTTGATCCAATCTAACCTTGCCCCAAAAATACTAATTTTGGTGTTAATCAGAGCGTTGTTACGTCACATGAGCAAATATTTGATGGCCTGTATAATACACGAAGCGGAGACCTATTGTTTCCAGAGTTGGTGATTTATCTACCTAACAACGTTGTTAATTGAACGGCGGCATTGAATATTCCTAAACGCTGTCATACATTGTGGTGACGTGATCACTAACGTACCTCACGTTCCATGAACGTGCAAAATTTGGCAAGCGAAGCATGTGGGTCCATTGACTTCAGTATTGCGGAGTGAATCGTAATGCAGATTTATCGCTGCCTATTGCTAGTGGTTCATAACATTATGTCTCTCAAATTTCGTGTGCATGGTGTTCAACCAAAAGGTCGGATGAAAAAACCAAACTTCGTCGTTAATGTGGTCGATCAAAATCTTGAGGATACCGTTGTGTTCATGGCATTCCTGCCAAATGTAGGTTGGCGGAAGTTAATTAGGTATGAAAAAATTAATTTCCGAGTTAAATGAAAACATTATTTCAAAAACTTTCGTTGATAATAGTAGATTCAATTAATTATCCCGGTGAAACTTAGGCAAAGAATTTTTTTAAGGAAAGGAGTAGTTACAGAAGGAATTAAAAGGGCAAAATGCACACACTAATCCTTCTTAATAAAATTTGCTATTGGAGATTAAATTATGCGTATAAAATACCCAAATGTGTATACACCAGTTCACTATCAATCACGGCAAACTTCGATTAAAAATAAGGGAATATGTATTTTCTGCAATACAGGTGTATGACTCGGATAGAAAGCGGGTATATCTTTACATGTTTCCTCTATTTTTGTTGTCGTCTGGCTTGAAGATCTCTGTCGAGCGTTTTGGACTATTTCTGGAGATCGTATGAATAGCTGAATTTGGCTGAATATTCTCAGCCATTTCAGCTACTCAAACAATCTCCAGATGAAGGTTATATTTTCGAAGGGGCGCTAAAAAGCTGGTATTTCGTAAAACGCATATTCGGAAGGCCGTAGCGACGAAAAAGTGAAGGAAACGTGCTATTTTTCTTTAGTAAAGCCACACATTAAGTATGTGGCGAGCGTAAGGGATCCATTTACAAAAAAATAATTTACAGCGTTGAATAGAGTACAGAGAAAGGCCACCAAATCCGTGAAATATTCGTACCAAAGGACGCAAAGCGTCACACATTTAATACAGAATCTGGGGTGGGAACCTTTATTTATTTATTAAACAAAGCAGCCAAAAACGTTAAAAAGGTTTTGAAATAGCATATATGAAGACTCATTAGATATATGAAGACTCTGAGCTGGATTACGATTATTACAAAGATATAAAACATGTGGTTTTGCATCCGACATTGGGGATGTAATTAGACCCCCTAATTACATTGGAAAGGCGGACATTGTCGCAAAATTAGAGATATTGTCGAACTGATAGTTATAATTATTTATATTTCCCGCGAATCAAAAGGCGGAACACCGAAGAAAGTAATAGGCACGCTTTGTCGAAAATAGGGGTATACAGGATTGAATTCTGACAAAACACTCCCCAGACAATAGTATCAAAGTACTGCGCATGGTAAAATAAGTGTTCATATCCGAGGAGGCGGGGCGTGTATCTCGAAGTAACCAAGGAGCAAGAAACCGGTCATCCGCTTTCTCCGTTCGTATTAAGAAATGTTTGTCTTTTAGTCATACATCCTTTATGCCATTGCACTAGAGATAGACTCAAATAGGCGTCCGTGTAGAAATTTGATATCGACGCAGTGTTGTGGTTATAGTGTTGCGCTATTTCTATTATTTTGATAAAAATTAAGGGGAAAATGTGATACCTACGGACATCGTAGAAAGGCAGGAAAGGAGTAAACTAAATGTACGATATATTTTTTTAGGGGGACTTCAAGTAAAATACGACATTATCTGCTCTCATAAGCCATCTTCTCATGGCTTGATGACCGTCAACTGGTGGGAAGGTTGTTTGGGTCCAAGTGTGATTGGCGAGTGACAGAGGCAGCAATTATTAAAATATTAGGTCACCCTTCGAATATTCCAAAAAATATGATTATCCTAAATTCTTCGACTCCTGAATTACAAATTAATTGAAATGGAAACTGTTGCAGAGCATTAATTAGAAGAAAAGCTATGTGAAAGCGTCGGCGATAATCAAGAAACTGACATTTCTATCTTTTCACTCTAGGACCAAGTCATTGCAAACATGGTTTGCCTACCTATCAGGAACTTTCCTGACGGGGTTGCTACAGCCATTGAGAGATATACATATGAGATACGTGTCGAAGGATGGTTGAGAGTCGCTGTCGGAAAACTTCGCGTGGATCCAAAAAGGATTTATACTCATTTGGCAACAACCGAGGGGTGGGGGGAGGAAGAGGAATTCCTTGCTCGTCGAAAACATTCGGTACTTTTGTCCAACCCTAATGCCGTCCAACCATCGACATGATTCATGGGCACTCTGATAGGATAATGACTTTTGAATTAAAAATGAATTAAAAACTCAGTTTAAATTCATTTTATGTCCCAATCGATAATGATTGACCATTAATGTGACAACACCCGTGCTTAGTCGCCGGTTAAATTCATGGCACTTGGAAAAAAATAGAAATTTCCAAATGTTATTTAAATGGATTCAAATGAATCGTTTCTTAAGGAACTCCCTATTTTCCGCTACTTAAATTGATTCCAAGACGTCTTCATTCTTGCATCTTTCCCAAAACCTTCGGATCCCTCCCCCTCTGCCCCCTCTAGTTCAGATGCGTCTCCTCGCATATCTCAAATGAGAATCACGACTCAAAAGATTTTCACGCGAGCATTTGTCTTGAGACTCGTTCTGAACCACCATCGTGAAATCTCCCTGAAATCTCTCGAATAAATAATTCTTGATGCTCACGCAATTTATTATGGTCAAAAGAAAAATTAAATGATTAATCATTACGAAAAAAACTCACATCAATATTTTTGGTGGTCCCAGCCACCTTCATCAGAATACGAGGAATCAATGACGGGAAGATGAGGAGACGAGAGAATCCTGAAAGGGAGAGTCTTGAGCAGAGGAGCATACACAGTCATTGATGGTTTGCCGACCGCAAGGTGTCAACTAATGGGAACAATATTGTCCAGGGGGTGGGTCAGGATTTTGGAAGAATGATACAAAGATTAATTATAACTCTAGGGTTCCTAGCTGATATTATGTTGCTTCTGGAGGTTATACTGAATTCTTTGTAACAATTTTCTACATTTTAGCAATTGTTTCCATATCTCTTGAATATTTCCTGATTCAAATAAAATTTTTCGTGCTGTATCTTTAATTGCACAATATTTTCCGAACCACCTCACCTTCATAATAGAATTCCACCTCCCTTTACAGCGCATCTGTTTCTTCTTTCTTTCTCTTCTAAATAATTCTGTGTTTATATTCATACAACTCCTTCTCTCCCTTCCTCAAATACCCTCTACATATTTCTTCCGTCAGAAATTCGTATTTTTCCTTTATCTCTATTACTCTTCCTTTGCTTATTTGCTGTTCCTACAATTTTTTGGTCGCCATTATTTTCTTCTTTTTAGGTATGCTTCTATATTTACTCTGCTATACCCGTCTCTCTGGCCTCAGTTATAATTTCTTTATTGCCTCCAGGTACTCCTTTCTTTTCGTCCCGGTTAATGCTTTCATATTCCATTCTATCATTTAGTTTCTGAATTTTCTCCTTACTAATAAATGGTTTCCTTGTCATTTCCCTATAAATGATTCTTATGGTTGAAAACTAATAAATGTTAAGAAAAATAAAATCTTATTGAGAAAAAATCTTACAATATATTCTTATAGTTCATGAATAATTAATTCGATGGTAAAAATTATTGCCATATTATTTTTTCACGAATAATTATTCATTGCATTAATCGTTAATCATTTTTCAATTGGCCGCAATGAATTGCGTGTCATATTCAAGAATTATTAATGTGTTACTTTTAGTGAAACTTTTAAAAATGTTTTCATTCGCGACTTTTCAGCAATACCTTTCCTCACGTGCAGTAAAACGTATCCTAGTTTTTTTGCCCTGGATCATTAAAATTATGCAATATGTTAGATGGTGTGATTCCTTGCAACGGATATTTCATGTAAAACTTCACTGATTAATGCCATTTGTCAAAAGAGAGAACGGAATATTATTTAGAGGTATTCGTAAAATATTTTGAGTTCAGAACTCAACGATAAAAATATTTGAATGCCTGAATGTTTACAGAAATTACAATCTAGCTATTTCATCATATCTCCAAAATGAAAAGTAACCGTAAAAAATTAATTATTGGTATTTTTGAAGGAGATTCCTTTGAAATTAAATTTTTTGGACCCGTTTAAACCAGGGAAAGGAAACGTCTTCCAGGGAAACGGATAAACAGTTGGCCCTGAAGGGGAGAAGACGTAGCAATATAACGTTTAATCAGCTCTTTTATCAATGCCCGCCTACTTAAGAAATGAATTCTCTATTATTAATTTCTTTTTCTTCTTTTTCATATTGTTGCTTTGCCAAAAAATCAGACCAGGCCTCTTCTTTTACATAATTTTTTTAATTGACATTCTTTTCCTTGTTACTGTTTCCTCTTCCTAGGAATATTTTCAAATATTCCCTTAAAGGTTGCCCTCCGTAAAGGTAAAAAAAAATTCGTCTGTATTTTGCGTTCAATATTATTTTTTTTCAAACTCTTTCGGTTCTCTGCGACCTTCTGAAATGAAAATACAGTCATCCCTCCTAATTATTTTCTGTGAGAAAGCTTTGAGAAAGACAGAAGAAAATATTTTAAAATATTAATTTTTATTTGTCCAACTTCACTATTATGCCAAATTTTCTTATTTTTCCATGAACTTATATTTCAGACATCGGTTTTAGATGTTAAATATGCAGTACACAGGTAAAATATGCCCACCAGTCCAACATTAGCTACAAACATAAATTTTTGAGTGAAAAGAAAGTTAATATTTAAACAAATAAAACTATTCTTCCCACTGTGGCCAAACTAAGTAATATCCTATCTTGCGAAAAAGTATTGATTTTAAAATTATATCTGTATACCTACAAGTCATTATTATTAATCTACCTTTTAAGGTAGGATAACGATGAACACAGACTATTCAATGATGTAGTTGTTTGTCTTTCCCAAAATGACCTCCAAACGTACAACCTAAATATAATAATATACAAATAGCCATCTTTATTTCCACATACTTTAAACTATCCTTCTTTCAGTCTAACATTTCCTTCCTTCATTGAATTACCAAAATAATCCAAAGAAGAGACGTCAAAGCTTAAGAATCTTCTCACCTTCCCCGACATTTCTAACACTGTTTGTTTTCTTTTCCGTCCATTTCAGTTTTTTCATTATCCTCTACACCCAATTTTTAAAACGGACCACATGCAAATACATGCGTAGAAGTTTAAATAAATGGCATCAAATTATGGTTTTCTTGACTAATTTTCAATTTTTAAAATATGTTTACACTATGGTTCTCCCTATCTGGACAAATTGTTTGTCAGTTATTACTTCGTCTTGTTAACCAGGAATTTTACGGTAAAAGAGAACTTTAAAATACGTTAAAGAGGATATTATCACGAAATTACATTTCTCCACAAATTTCGATATCGATTCCGGCAAACATAAATAATTATAATTTTAATTAATGAAACATGAAAAATATTATTATCATTTTACACCATTTCATTTTTTCTCCATTCAAGTCATTATAAATGTAGCATGTTTATCTCAAAAAGTCTTCTTTGTTCCTGTGAAAATTTCGTCAAAACTATGATGCAAATACTTGAGTTCCATTGATTTTCACGTACGTTTTCATGAAAGACGCCTTGCAAAATGTTTTTAATTTCTTTATAATGACTGCTTAGTACCGAATCCCTGTCTTTTCTGATGACACAATGTCGAGCAAATACCGGAAAGAAAGTTAACTGAGTAGGAGATCTACAATAACAGAAAAAACAACGTACTACTCCACTGAGTTACTTCTGTAGAAGAGTGTTTGTTCCTTATGTTATTGTAAATATGCACAATGTTCATGAAGTGAATCCACAATCTATCAACTTAAATTTAGATAATTTTTAGGAATATATTACGGATATAATAAAGTTTGAATGGAAATATCTTATAATATTTAATATATCTATCTAATACACTTAAGACTTTGGACGCTACTTAAGGTTATGGAAAACTTTGAGAATTTAGAAATCGGAAAGTAGAAAGATACAATGGGCTTGTGTTTTCCTGCGTTTTATATAATTCATATTGGCAAATACCTCAGTCCCTTTTAATCTAAATTTCTCGATTTTGAATTTACCTAAATTATAATACCAAAATCATTACCTTTTATTTACGTAAAGTAGTAGCTAGAGTTTGGCACGCAAGGTTATTGAAAGGTTACGTAAAAGGGAATACACTTGAAAAGATCTATCAATATGGCTGTCACTTCATCGATGGCGCAATAACTAAAAATATCGCAGCGTAGTGTCTTAGATAAAATCCACCGAAAGTCTAACGGTCTCCCTATTGTCGTAAAATATTTATACGTGATAATTTATTCAATATAAACGTTGAAATTTTGCTCTTTTAATGTGCTAAATAGTATTTGTTGGGTAATCGCCTATTTCCGCATTTGTCTTTACGATGCCTAGCCCTTGTTGTGTGGACTACCTTACAGCTAAATATAGGTTTTCGATGGACGAGGCCCAATAATTTTGAGTTTCACCTAAAGATATAATCACCCAATAATTTTCAATATTACATTAAACATTTTTCAACTCCTCATTTTCATTCTGTTTCTCAATGCATTCGGTTAAAATACCTAATCCATTCCAGCCTTTATCTCGCTTAGCCTACTTAATCCCCTCTAGATATAAATTTCATAAGTTTCCATTAAAAGGTCATGTGAGCAAGTCACTTCAGTCTCAATGGAATCTACTTTATAGGACATCGAGCGACATTAGGTGTATTTATTATGTCCGATGACAAAATCGCCAATGCCAACTCAAGCATTCACTCTTAAGTAAAGCATTGTATTCGCCACACCACCGCAATCTTTATGGCGCATTCTTCACTTCGGTAAGAGAATGCGTGCTAAAATTTGGCAATTTTCTGATTTAGGGATCTCTGGCTGTTAAACTAAAAGCTATTTTGGGTCTGGGCCTATAAACGTCGGGTTTATTTACGACACCGTATTTCAAAGAGGTACGTTCTGAAATTTTTTCGCCATCTGTTTTAAGTCAACATTTCTTTGAATCCCATCGTGGCGTTTTATGGAAAGTTATAGCATTCATGGAGAGTCATCGGTAAAATGATATGAGCCATATTTCCCGAAAGCTTTATTGAAGACGCGGCTTTTATTTCAGTGAGCGGTGCTCATTTTAATAGAAAATTTATTGAGAGTTCTCCGAAAATATGATAAATGACCTATTAACTATTTCTCTGTTAGAAGTCCAGAAAAACAACTTAACTTGATTTCGATGGTTACTCTGTACACCATTGGTGAAAATCATATGCCATTCACACCGTGGAAACGAAAAGTACACCATGACGTCTAATAGAAAGAGCTCTTATATATTATGTAATAGAATGTATAAAACTCGACTGTTTGGAAAAGTTCGATCTTAAACAATACTTGTCCGAGGAAAAGGTAGTGCTAAAAGGGGTTTAGTATAGCTTCTTATCCCATCTCCTCAACACTAAGAAATACGAGACATGGCCGTGAACAGCCATTTCCCCAGGAGGACAAATTAACACTTGGACCGAACAATAAAACACAAAAATGTAAACCAATGAATCGAAACATTTAAGAAAGTTTTAAGATTCCGATCCTCTCTTTTGGTAAGACGTGTCTGACGTGAAGAAGGTCTCAGAGAAGGCCGAAAACTGAAACTATTTTAAATTTACCATAAGTGTCCTTTTACGTGTTTACTATGCATATTGTTGTGCTAAGTTGTTCCATCCAGTTATTGTATATATATATATATATATAACGGGAAACCACCTCAATTATGATTCCCAAGAATATAATGATGGGCACTATAGATAATATGAGTCCTGGCAACTACGGGACTCGGCCCAAGAGGCCGTGTGTCGTGCCCGGCAGCGGGAGAGGCAAGGCTTCCGCGGTCGTCATCCCACGAAACCCTTGCAGGGAAGAAATAACTTCAGCAGGACAGAAGACTCAGACGAAGGCGAAAGTAGTTAGAATAGGAACCTGGAACGTCAGGACAATGTTGAGGAGAGCCAAATTAGAAAATATTAAGCGAGAGATGGAAAGAGATAATATAGATGTTTTAGACCTCTGCGAGGTGAGATGGAAGGATAGCGGGGATTACTGGAGTGACAATTATAGAGTAATATGCAGCGGCGGGGACGAGAGCCAACGAGGGGTTGCCGTAATTTTAAATAAAGGGGTAGGAAGAAGCGTAGTCAACATAGAGCAAGCGACAGATAGAATTTTACTCGTAGAGATTAAAGCAGAGCCGACGAACTTGGTCATTATTCAGGTATACAGGCCACCGAGCAACCACAAGGAGGAAGAAGTCGATACGATGTATTATGAGTTAGAGGATATCATCGCGAGTGTTCCTGCAGGGAAACATTTCATAGTGATGGGGGATTGGAATGCGACGGTAGGTGAAGGAAGAGATGGTGGTGAGGTTGGGGACTATGGGTTAGGCACGAGGAATGAACGCGGGGAGAAAGCAATTGAATTCTGCAGGAGACAGGGGTTAGTCATCACTAACACATGGTTTAGACACCACAAAAGGCGTAGATATACATGGAAAATGCCAGGTGACTCAGAAAGGTATCAGTTAGATTATATTATGGTTAGGCACAGGTTTAGCAACAGTGTGATAAATTCGCACAGTTTCCCAGGAGCGGATGCGGACTCTGACAACAATTTAGTTGTTATGAAATGTAATGTTCGTTTCAAGAAGATAAGGCAAGGGCGGCGGGTTAAAAAATGGAATTTAGAAGCAGTAAATGAATTAACGAGGAAGGAGTATCAGGAGGCTGTAGAGAAAATGATGGATGATGGTAAAGAACTGAGTACTATCGAAGAAAAATGGAAATGTATCAAGAAAGGGATATTGGAAGCCGCTAAAGACACTATAGGAACCGTTAACGGGAAAAGGATAAGGAAACCATGGGTAACGGATGAGATGATTGCAAAGATGGATGAGAGAAGAAGATGGAAAAATGTAAACACAGAGTTAGGCAAAATGAAGTACAAAGAGTTAAACAATAAATTGAGAAGGGCCACAAATAAAGCAAAAGAAGAATGTTGGAAAACGCAATGCGAGGATATGGAAAGTTTACAGAAGAAGGGTGAAATTGGTGCTCTATATAGCAAGGTTAAGTTATTATCGGGACGTAAGAAGGCAAGATCTGTGCTAACAGTTAAAGATAAATGGGGTAAGATAATAGTTGAACCAGGAAAAATCCAAGAGAGATGGAAATGATATATAGAAACATTGTATGGTAAAGAACTTAGGCCGACAAGGTTAGACATAGAAAAGGCACATGACGTAGAAGAAGATAGCTTAGGTCCAGGCATACTCGACGATGAAATAGAAAGGACATTAAAGGAGATGAAAGCAAATAGGCTGTGGGGGTGGACAATATTCCTGTAGAAATGTTGAAATGGTTAGAGAAAGGTGGGAAGAAGGCCATATATGGACTGATTCGTAGTATCTATGAGGAAGGAATCTGGCCGGAAGATTTTGTGAGATCGGTGTTAGTTCCTATTCCAAAAAAGGCAAAGGCTTCGTCATGTGAGGATTACAGAACAATAAGTTTGATATCCCACGCAGCTAAAGTTATTCTCAGGATCATCAACAAAAGGATAGAGAGTAAGGCAAATGATTACTTAGGGGATGATCAGTTTGGGTTCAGAAAAGGGAGAGGTACGCGTGATGCTATTACAGTAATGAGATCACTAGTCGAGAGAAATATAGAATACAATCAGGACGTATTTGCCTGTATTGTAGATTTCGAAAAAGAGTTTGATAGAGTGAATTGGGAAAAATTAATGCGTGTATTGCAGAAAATAGGAATGGATTGGAGGGACAGGAGACTGATCCGCAACCTGTACATGTCTCAGACTGCTCAGGTGCGAGTGGGGAACGAAGAGTCCGGATGGGCAGTGTTAGGAAGAGGTGTAAGGCAGGGTTGCCCATTCTCACCGGTACTGTTCAACGTATATGTAGAGGAAATGATTAAAGAGGCATGGGAAGAACTGGAGGTAGGAATGAAAGTCGGAGGGGAATTCGTAAAATCGGTTAGGTTTCCTGATGACCATGCATTAGTTTCTCAGTCAGCCAAGGGGTTGCAAGCATTGTTGAGTGAATTGGAGGTTCAGTGCGATAAATATGGGATGAGAATAAATATTAATAAAACAAAGGTTATGCGATTTTCCAGAAAGAAAAAGGCTAAGCTAAATATTAAAATAGGCGGGGAAAAAATAGAGCAGGTAGAACAGTTTACATATCTCGAAAGTGTTTTGAACCAACACGGTCAAAGTGGTAGGGACGTAAGGAGAAGAATTGCGCTAGGCAAGGAGGCTTTCTCAAGGAGGAGGGAGTTGATGACGGGAACGTTGAGTAGGGATGTTAAGACAGGACTCATAAAAACTCTGATATGGAGCGTAGCTATGTACGGCGCGGAAACGTGGTCGCTGAAGCAGGAGGATAGACGTAGATTGGAGGCTTTTGAAATGTGGGTGTGGAAAAGAATGGAGAAGGTGAAATGGACCGCAAGGAAAACAAAAGAGGAAGTACTAGAAATGTTGGGGGAGGAGAGGGGTTTGTTGAGAGAAATCCTATGGAGGCAGGAAAAATGGATGAAAGGCGTATTGAGCGGTAGTGGAATGTTGAAGAGGGTAATAGAGGGGAGAATGTTGGGCAAGCGAGGTAAGGGTAGGAACAGGATAGGGATGTTGGACGGGATGAAGGGAGGAAGGAAGTACACCGAGATGAAGAGGGACCTGATATAGATTAGTTTGCTAGGTGGGGAGTCACAAAATGTTTATTTGATAGTTGTGTCCATCTAAAAACCTACCTTAACCGGTGGATTACCTAATAATAATAATAATATATATATACACAATATATAGTCTGATCTGAAGAAGGCCTCGGAGTAGGCCGAAAGCTCAAATCATCTACAGTGTGAGTGTCCTTTCACGTGTTATCTATTTTATTCTATATATATATATATATATATATATATATATATATATATATATATATATATATATATATATATATGTATATATGTGTGTGTGTGTGTGTGTGTGTGTATTCAAACTTGAAAATCCTGCCATACGGCGCACAAATATTCATTCAAACAGAAATAGGTATAAGGAAAGGGGATAGGAAAACACATAAAAGGCGAACACAGGACATGTGGGGAAGGCGGTTTTTGAGCAGATCACGAAAGTAAAAATATTTCCTTGTCCGGGATAGACTCAGAGTCTGACCTGAAGAAGGCCTCAGAGTAGGCCGAAAGCTCAAATAATCTACAATGTGAGTGTTCTTTAACGTGTTATCTGTTTTATTCTGTGTTCTATTGTGCCATCCAAAAGTTATATACATTTTTTATAAATATATATATATATATATATATATATATATATATATATTATTATTAGGTAATCTACCGGTTAAGGTAGGTTTTTGGATGGACACAACTATCAAATAAACATTTTGTGACTCCCCACCTAGCAAACTAATCTATATCAGGTCCCTCTTCATCTCGGTGTACTTCTTTCCTCCCTTCATCCCGTCCAACATCCCTATCCTGTTCCTACCCTTACCTCGCTTGCCCAACATTCTCCCCTCTATTACCCTCTTCAACATTCCACTACCGCTCAATACGCCTTTCATCCATTTTTCCTGCCTCCATAGGATTTCTCTCAACAAACCCCTCTCCTCCCCCACCATTTCTAGTACTTCCTCATTTGTTTTCCTTTTGGTCCATTTCACCTTCTCCATTCTTCTCCACACCCACATTTCAAAAGCCTCCAATCTACGTCTATCCTCCTGCTTCAGCGACCACGTTTCCGCGCCGTACATAGCTACGCTCCATATCAGAGTTTTTACGAGTCTTGTCTTAACATCCCTACTCAACGTCCCCGTCATCAACTCCCTCCTCCTTGAGAAAGCCTCCTTGCCTAGCGCAATTCTTCTTCTTACGTCCCTACCACTTTGACCGTGTTGTTCCAAAACACTTCCGAGATATGTAAACTGTTCTACCTGCTCTATTTTTTCCCCGCCTATTTTAATATTTAGCTTAGCTTTTTTCTTTCTGGAAAATCGCATAACCTTTGTTTTATATATATATATATATATATATATATATATATATATATATATATATATATATATATATATATATATACATACATGTCTTTATGTATATACACTAGCGTTTAAAGTAAATTTTTGGGAGGCTGACTGAACAATGACACACTTCTTTGGCCTCTAAGAAAACAATACCTGCCATCCGACGATAAATAAGCCCCTCATTATTTTAATTCCCCATACTTTGTTCCTTCATTCATTCCGTTCAGCATGCCCATGTTTGCCTACCCCTTCTTTGTTTGCCTAACGTTCTCCCCTCTACCACAGTCGTCAAAATTCTATCGCTAATAAAAATGTGTCCATTCATACAGTAAATATTGAAGGACACGAGGTTGGTAGTGAAAGTGGAAGAGTACTGGTTTAGACAGAAAAATGCTTGTTTTATCTATCGAATTGTTGGACCGATGCGCTGACCCCTTCGGTACCGAGGAAGAAGTGACATAACAGCTCGTAAGAACGCTGGAGAACGTCGATCCTCTATGCAGCAATGACACACGATTTGAATTTACAGGAAACATAGGAAAGGGGGACACACATAATATTGTGTTTGATATTTCGGTGGCTGCTTCTTTCTGACGCATTCAAAGAGAAGTGAGGGTTATTTATTTAGACGCACTGTGAATTTTAGATGCTGAAACTGCGTGCGGTGATATTGATGTGCAAACTGAAAAAGTGTAATAAGCAGAAATTATTAATTTCCAAATGGATTACATATCGTAGATGAAGGCTTGAAACTGTATTCAGAGACTGCAAAGGTAAGTCAAGCTCATGAATTGACAGTGGCCCTAACGTCATCATTATTAGGTATCCAATCGAGAAATCACTTGTTTCTCCCAGCTCTCCATACCATTCTGCTCCCTAACAATCTCATCATTCCCTCATAACTCTTTGCGCTACCATTTTTCAGCACGCAGCTCATCCTAGCCCTTGCTCCCTAAATATTTTTTCAATCAACTTTTCGACCTTTGGATATAAACAATTTTCCTTTCTTTCTTGTAAGTGCTCTCCATAGGCTTCTAACTTCATCTTCGAAGTAAATATTAATTTGTTTTTCTGCATATCCATATTATTTTCAGTACTTTGCAGCGCTAGATTTTTATTACTTACAGTTTTGTTTTCTCTTCTACATCTATCGTTCAAGCCTCTCATCCGTAGAAAATGAGAATTCGTGTGTCAGTTCTAATGTATTATTTCCTGATGTACTCCCTTATGAGTTTTTTCTTACAGATCGTTACATCCTGAATTATTTTTACATCCCTAGTGATGGCGTTCTCTAAGTACCTAAACTCCTCTTTTTCTCGTAACTATATATATTCTTACTTGAAAATTACTCTTCCAGTACTTCTACCTCTGTTAAAGTTGTACATTTTTATCCTCTTTCAATAGATGGGTAGTATTTATTTCTTCGGATCTTCATTCTTCTCCCCTTGTGAAGCTATACCGTTCCACATCGCATACAAAATTCATTTATTTTCTGCATTAACTCCGGAGTCTTCTTTTCCTCGGTTTTATTAATTGCCTTCGGCATTTAGGTATCAAACTAAAATACTTCCTTTATTTCAACATTTTGTCTCTTCAATTATATTAAACTATTGACGGATTATCCCTTCTTGAGAATGTGAATCAATCTCTTGCCTTTGCAGTTAGTACCAATTTCAATAAGGGTACATCATGGCATCATATTCTTGTCCAATTTTCCGTAACCTTACAACAGACCATCTGTTAGTGATTATAAAATATCATATTACATTTGAGATACCATAACGTAATGGATTACACGATGAACAACACCTACGAAAAATACTAGTTAGAGTAATGATCAACCTAGCTTAACGAAGTTCAAAAACAATGGCTCAAACGAAAAGAGTCTATTGATAAAAAAAATGATAAGTGTTGAATCGGGAACGATAGAGAAAAATAGCAAAATATTAAAAGAAGATTGATAAAATATATGAAGTGAACTATATGTCGAATGGAAACTTAACACAAATATCTCGTAAAGGACTCTCTAAGATGAAATTAAATTAGGTATTCCTATGATAATTTCAGACTTTAATTTGAAGATGAATAATAAGGAAAGAGGCGGAAATAATACACGCATTTGAATAAATTTATTATAGAATAGAATTCTGTCAAAAACAATGATTAACGAAAAAGACAGTTACGACACATTGAAGTGATTATTTACCTAAGATCCAAGTTATATACAAGATTCAGAGCCCATGGGTTAACTAGGCCATCAGAATCAGTCGATGGTATTACATACGAGCACAGCCGATAAGAATTTATGGGCATCTACAAAATCATTCGTGATATACACTCGTATTGAAGAATATACTCGGCGTTCTAAAAAATAACACTATGTTTTCCTAAGTAAATGGTAAGGTATGTGAGATATTACAAGACATAGCCTGAAAGTAAATTAAATGAGTGAACATGTTTAGGAAGATGGAATGTGAAACACAAGTCATTGCAGAGACCAGATTGCATTTAGTAGGAAGAAGAAATGTAAGTCGTTTCTTGCTGCCCCAGAGGTAACTTAGTTGGAAGATAATAGAAAAGAATCGTCAGACTTATTGAATCAGTGAATTTCGAAAGAAAAATTCCATGATGCCCTCTGGAGTGAAGTGCTTCTTCTTTCGAAAGGCACAATAGTGTCGTCAAATACAACTATTTCACTACCTGTATCAATCTGAATCCAAGTCCAATCTAAAGTACATATATTTTGCATATTTCAGTGATGATATCATTACAATAAATTAGGGATTTGTGTGAATTACATCCAATCTTCGAAAATTAATTTGTAAAAGGACACAAATCAAATCAATTAAAATTGAAGATTTTGTTATTGAGTTTATAAATGCGGATTCCATTCATTTTTATTACTTGTACTCCGATAAAAATAATACGTTTAAATGTCATAAACTACTAAATTGGAAGAAAATTCAAAGTTCTATATTATAATGCCAAAATGTAAATAACTTTATTAATACGTAATGCTACGTGTACTTTTTTAATCAAACAAAATTATGTCAGCGTTTTTTATGCTCACTAAATTATTGCTCTCATTTGTTATGTTTCTCGTTTGAGATCTCTCCAAGTATGCTAAATATTTTTTCGCGGACCGTCGTTGGGTCACGGTCCGTCGGTAGCAACCGAAGGTTTGGACGATATCCTAGTGAAAGAGTTATATATATATATATATATATATATATATATATATATATATATATATATATATATATATATATATAGATGATGCGGAAGTACTCACGAGAGTAATATAACTTTTGGACGGCACAATAGAACTGTTCCTAATTCCTCTTGAGAAAGGTGGTTGGACCACCGAAAATTCGAGAACCAGTGAGTCTCTCTTTTGTGTGTTTTGGTTTCTATGTTTTTTTATGACTATTAGTGAATTTACATTTTATATATATATATATATATATATATATATATATATATATATATATATATATGCGACGAATGCCACCGGACATATATCTCTATATATATATTCGGTGGCATTCGTCGTGCTCGAGTGCCTGCCATTGAGTGCATTGCCACGCGTCGTCGCTCCCAAAGATGCGCAGGTCGAACTTTACGGAGACCACCTTTGCCTTTAGAGCTGTATCCGTTAAATTGAGACCAGCTAGCTCAAACGGGCCGTAGAGCTAGTTGCGGGACACTTTCTTTCAGTAGCTGTTCAAGATCATTTGGTTGGTCGCTCTAATGAAGTATGCATTATATTTAGGGGGTAAGGGCCACAAATGGGCCACATACCATAGAATCGGGAAGAAGATCGGCTGAGGAGGCGGCCGTGGGTTGAAATCGGGAGGGAAAGGGGGTGAAAGTTTTCCAAAACTCCATTTTATGTGGTGGTCTAAAATTCCCCAGTTCCGCTCAATCGTGGGAGCCAACTCCTTCTCCCACCAGAACCCTAAGAATACGAGGGAGGGCGCTTATGACCAACCGATGGAGGTCGGGGGCCGGTTTCCGTTTAGCAGGAGAAACCTGGATTTTCGGTTCTTGAGGAAGAGACCACCCTGCTCATATGACTAACATGTCGTGGGCGAGACCCATGTGTAACGGGTCGCCTATAATTAGGGTTATGTCGTCAGAGTCGCCCAGGCAGACGGCGTACCCCGATTCCGCTGCTCTGCATTCGTCTGAGTAGTGGGTCGATGGCAAAGGCAAACAGCAGCATTGACATCGGACAGCACTGCCGGACGGAGTTACTGACGGGTATGGGCGGTGAGGTGGCATTCTTTATCCTAATTCTAAAAGATGTTCCGGTGTACATCGTTGAGCAGCACGTATGAAGTGTTCGGGGAAGGCCATCGTCTTGAGCACGGTTAGGATCTATTAGATCCGGACCAGATCAAATGCTTTCGCAAGGTTAATGGCAAGCACTGCTAGAAAACTATGGCTATACGAGGGTGAGAAAAAAATAACGACGCGAATTAAAAGTGCGGTATCGAAAATGTTTCGCGTTTTCGACACGGCGTACTAGGATGGAGAGAGGACGATGTCGGTAACAGCCGTCATTCTATACCGCAAGACATGTGCCAATACTTTATAATCGGCGATTGGCCGGAGGTCGTTGAACGACTTGGGCCGCGTCATCTTTGGTGTAAGGGCTATCACGGCGGTCCGCTGACTTGTAGTCAGAGAGGCGCTAATTAAAATGAAATTAAAAAGGCTGGTTAAAATAGGCTTAAAAACATCCCAGTATGCGAAATAAAATGCAAAGGGTTGAACGTCCAAGCTTTGCCCTTTGGGAACATGGAGGATACGCACTCTAGTTCGTCAGAACTTATATCTCAACCTAATTTGTCTTTTTGGGTTGAGAACAACAGAGGGAGAAGGGGTGTGTTCCCCTCCCTCCACGGGGGTTACCCGTTAAAAGTCTTTTGAAAGTGCCATGCCGCTTCCCTAAGGAGATCGGTGTCACCGACGGCAGATTCTCTGGCAGGGATTCTGTCTGTGGTGGAGCCGGAGTTGGATTTCATCGAGCGCCGAAGCTCGGATACCGTTAGGGGCCCATTATATCTGTGTCTAATTCTTTTTGTCATTTTTGGGGGGCGTCTTTTTTGAGTTCGTGGCCGAGTTTAATTTTTTTAAGGGACGACATTTGGGCGTGGAAATCCTCCGGCGCAACATCCTTACGCAGGAGCTCCTCCAGCGCCCGGCGGAAGGAGGGGATGGTGTAATGTTTTCCTCTACGTCACTCTAAAGTGGGCCTTTTTATGTGGGCGACAATTAGGGGTTTGAAAACTTCGTCTCGCTATACCGCGAAGTCTGCACTGGGACGGAGTGCCGCGATCAGTTCGCGCACCAGAGTGCGGATGGAGTCGCGGCGAGTTGCGTCCTCCAGCACGCGGAAGTCCATGCGCCAATCGGTACCGCAGCGGTGGACGCGCGCGGCCGGGGTTGTATCTGGATACGCAACACTCATGATCAGCGCGCAGTGATCATGCGTGTTGGCCACCCGGGGTGGCGGACTGGGGGTCATCTGCTGAAGGGGCCCCGTCGGGAGTAATCAAGGAAGTTGGGTCTATTTGGTCTGCCTCTAGAGGTGCCCTGGGGAGATCTACGACATCTTGATTAAGTGTCCGTGATAACGGGATCGGGGGAGCAGCCGTTGAGGATGGGGGCCATTCACAATCTGACGAATCCTTCACCGCTGTCACCAGTGGTTCTCGGCGGGTTGGAAGCCCGTAATGGAAGGATTGCGAGTGGAGGGCATCAGTGGCGTGGCCATGGTAATGAGGGACGAAGGATGAATCGTCCTCCTTTGACGGGGTCACAGGGACAGGAGCCGACGGTTGTGGTACAATAGGCGAGCTGGTAGAGACTGCAGCTAGATCGATGTTCAAAATTAGGAGTTCAATATCGTCTATCCTCTTCTTTTTCCCATCCCTTTCTTCCGTTGACGACTTTCACTCCCTCTAAAATTTCCCTCCAAGTGGAGGGGAGCAGCGGGGGGCGCACCCTCGATAAGAAGCAGCGACCGCCCACTCTCCTCCATAGCCACCTCGGGCCCGTCCATCTCCTCGGTGGTGTTCCGGTTGGAGGCCATGACCAATGTCTCCGTATAGCTCTTCCCTTCCTGGTTCCGTTCTGACACTCATAGATGATGATGGCCCGGTTGCCGCTGTTGTGGAGGAACGAGGGGATATTTCTCTTGACCGTCATTCGCACAATCCTGGTGCCAGTAAGCAACCGCGCCATCTTTTCTCCCTCCCACCTTCTCTCCTACGAACGATGGATTTTACCAAAACGTTGGAGCTCGATTGTTATATCTCCTAACGGGATCTCCACTGGAGGACAAAGAACCCTGACATTACACGGGCTGCCGGAAGTATCATCAATAGTTATTGTCATACTCTGATTACTTAAAGATGGAAACGGTAGAGTATTCTTTAAAATTCTAGTAATTGCAGCTTTGATTGCCAACTTCAGGAATATTAAATGGGGATTGTATCCAAATTGGATCGCCACTATCTCTCCGGGTGTGAGGCCCAGCGATTCTAGTGTAAAGAGGTGGACCTCCAAAGGATTAGGGGGCTCTACCTTCTCGTCAACTTGCAAGGCGTGCGTGTTTACGCGACATACGGCCATTTAGAAAAGTAATGAAGCTGAGCATGCCTGCGCGAAAGACGGGAGATCGGGCCAAAAGGACAACCACTCAAAGAGAGACAAAAAACAATCACTGGGGTACTCTCGCACCCGGCGGTACCAAACAAAAAGGAGCATAAGCTATCAGTCATGGCCAGTCATCGACCAGTAAACAAAACGAAGGAACGGTCTTTCCGGCGGGGCAATTCTAGAGTCAAACTTTACGCTCCTGTAAGAACTAGGCGGTCAAGAGCCGCTCGAAACAAACACGATCCCAACCTCGATTTCCGAGAGAGTCTGGTAGTGCGGCTCTCCAATTCCCGGATTTACACCAGCAGTCAAGGTCAGTCTTGAACCAGTTAATAAAACAAAAGCACAGCCTTCCCGGCGGAAAAAAGTCGAGAGTCAAACTTCACGCTTCTTGAAGAACTAGGTGGTCAACCGCCGCTCGAAACAAAACACGATCGGAACCTCGATTTCCATGAGAGTCCGGCAGTGCCTCTTGGCCAAGAGATGACATCAGGGTGCTCTTTCACCCACCAAAGGAAAAATACACAACACACGCAAGAGGAAAGGCAGTAGGTGAGCAATCATACGGCATAATAAAGGATACGGTGAGTGCGTTGCGTGGCATATATAGCCAGAAGAGAGAGATGAGTCGCATTGGCCTAATACATGTTCGCCATGTAGCTGCAGGTAGCAGTTTCACTAACCGAAGTAGAAATACACAAATAAGTGGAAGAACAGTAGGTAATCAACCATACAAATAATAAAGGATAGAAACAGTGCGTTTCATGGCACGCATAGCCAGAGCACAGAAGAAAGAGACGAGTCCATATTGGACAAATACACATTCAAACACGAAATCCAGCCATATAGCGAATAAATATCCATTCACAAATTTGGAAATAGATGCAAGGGAGAGGGATAGGAACACATATAAAGGACGAACACAGGAGAGGGGGGAAGGCGGAATCTAGTAAATCTCAAGTGCAAAAATATACCCTTGATCGGGACTTGAACCACGGATCTTTTCAATTGCCGGACGCATTCTCTACCACTTGAGATGTCAAGGAAACGTAAATATTTGATTAATTTAATTTATTTAATATATTTACATAATATTTGAGTCTATGCGAATGGAAAATAACGCAAAGCAAGATGATTACAATATAAGTATCTAAATATATATTTTTGCCCTTTAAACTTTGGGAAAGTAAAATCAGAAATTTATTTTTGGTATACTGAGCGTCTGTATAGTATTTCTGGCATATGATATACTCATTTTAACACAAGCTTCAATCAATTAATAATTGTTCATAGAGAATTAAACTTCTCATGATTATTATGGCAATTATTTTAAATAAGTGAATATAGATGTGCAATTGCAATTTAGTCTCAGTAAGGTAGCATGGAATCAAAAGACTATAATATCCGAATTTTACCACACATTTTTCTTCTTAAGGATGCTCATCGTTCACTGATAAGAGAAATATAATACGTCTCGTAACACTTTTTGAACACTTTGAGAACTTTGTGTATGGCTATTGTTGGTTATATTATTTGTGTAAAGTATATGAAATGATTACGCAGCATTAATAAGAATTATTGAAATTTATTTGCAATGGATTAATTTAGTAGTGTTTGGAAAATGTTCTATGGATTGTACCACCTCTTATCTTGCAATTTACTATAAAATTTCCAGACTTTCTCGTTTTCCATATTGGATTTGCGCGGTAGGGAGTTCACTGTTTTTATTTCGGAGGCACTAGGTGATTTCCGTTTGGGCTGACAGCCAGCGGAACCAAAAGCCAGTTTTCTTGAGTGATGTAGTTAATTTGATTCTGCAAATAGTGCAGAACGCTGCGGGAGTAGAGTTGCATCGAATTTCAGAACCTGAATCTTTAGGAGCTGTTCTGATTTTTCCTCTACTACTCTCTCGCCAATACAAACACGGAATACGATTTCCTAATTTTGGCAACCTCCCTTGACCTCCGCAAAACATAATTTACAGCTGGTGGTGGTATCTGTTCGCGTACTTTGTCCCAATTTATTTTTCTTGTTTAATTTCCTCCTCTCTTCTCAATGATTTGGTTGAAACGGGCGTGGTGTGGGGTGGAGGTTGGGGGAGAGGAATTTCTTGGAGGAGCGAAGATGGAGATATTAGGTTTCCGGACTTCTCCCGCGGTCACTCTCATCAGAGCCGTCGGAGGTCACCGCTCTCCCTAAAAGGTTTTGGTTTAAGGCCCGTGGACATGTTCGTAAGTTGGTCCCATCCCGGGCTTGCGGTCTAAGCTCGAAGTTGGCTCGTGCCGCCCGGAGACTTCTTGACGTGGAGTACCTACCTACCCGCCCACTTAAGGGTGGAGTCTCTGACTGAGGAGTCTCGTATGTGTTTGAGGTTCTAAGGATTTCTCACAAATGTAGGAGGACCTTGAGGTTGGTCGCTCCGGTTTGACTCTTTCCCTTCCGTTTCTATTTGCTGACCTTTGCATCTTAAGTTAAAAAGTTGCCAGTTGGGTCTTATAAATAAGGAACAGAGCGCTTTCCAGACCCGTGGGAAAGGGGTTCACCTACGGTTGGCGCAAAAGTTCGTAGCGCAAAACAGCGAAGTGGGAAGGAAGAGAAAAAGAATCGGAGTGGCGTTAAACTAATATGGAGTAGAAAAAGCGAAACCATGAACATGCATTAGACATAGTATCTAAAATACGAGTACATGTACAGGCATCTCGCCGTATCGTTTCGACGCAGGATTTATTGAAAAATATGGCCCTTTAAGTAATTTTAGGAAAAGACCTTTAACGTATTTCTTCCATCATTAATATTCTATCCTTGAATATTTCCTATGTTTTCACCACATTCATACATTACTCCATCGTGTTATTTTACCTCTGATAATTTTTTATTACCCGTTTTGAGAGTCTCTGTAATCAAATTCACATCCGACTTTTCCCTTATAATCACTTCTCGTAATAGATGTACGTGAGAAATCAGACTGTTTCAAAAAACATTGGCAGTGCCTGAGTGCTTCTCTCGAGTGTCTAAAAGCATTCACAAGAGCTAAAGCTACATAATCAAACAAGTAAACTACTATTTGATGTAGTTTCCAGCGCACCTTGGTGGAAGCAACCCATTACTTTAGACTACACACATGACATAAGAATACACTTTTGGCTTTTCACGTATTTTAATGACCAAGGTTTCAACACACAGAATTTTCTTCGTTACCTCATAATGATGGCGCCTACCTTGTATATATCTTAGTCGTTTGAATAAATATTATATTATATAGATATTATAGTACCCTAAAATTCACCGCTGATGTGTGTGGTAGGACGAGAATACATACCAGACTAATTTAGAACCGAATATGACCCTATCGATTATGTTATTCCGTTTATTAGATATTTTATGAGAAAATATAAAATTTATTTGTAAAAATCTGATGACGAAAGCTTTTAGTCTTCAGACTGCTGGGAAGAAAATCATTTCTAATTGCTCATTCCGGGATAGGTTCAGTGTCTGAATTATTTTAATTAGTCTCATTTTTTAAATTTGTATGAAAAAAATGATAAATATAAATAAAAAGTTAATTCAATTTGTGCACAACATGGACTTGCAGTATTTAATGATTTCTGGCAGACCCTGATGTATCCTGAGAATAGCAAAGACCCATGCACGATGTTTTGCAGGATGGTGCTTACATAAGGTTAAGATGATCACTTACTATCAGATCACTTTCGAGCTAATTTGCTGTCAGTGATATAGGAATATACCAATTTGAAACTCTTGAGAGAACTTTGAGAGATTTCATTTTTCGTGAAAGCAAAGTATGCAAACAAATGCATTTCTAACCTCGGGAAGAATTTGGAGAATTATCATTATCATTCTTTTGTCATATACAAACTTTATGTCACCTGTAACCAGGAGGAGAGCAATCGTTGTGCTTTATCTTTTTTAAATCCTGATTTTAAGGGTTACATCCCTTGTGAGCGTCAAAGTTTTCAACAATCAAATTGTTGACCACTTTCATTTTTCGAAGTATTTTCCAAGTAAAAACAAAAAATATTATATTCCGGTAGATGTAATATTTTTCATTGAACGTATAAAAACTAAGTGTTCTAGAAGATGTAAATATAGACGATGGGAGAGGGGTTCGACATTTTAAGTTCTTTAGGTGAACTCTGGCGTAAACATTTCTTTATATGAATTAGGGAAATTGTATCAAATCCTAATCTTGATAATATTGATAATCCTAATCCGAATTTGAGTTCAGGTGACATATTTAGCAGGTAAACTAATACGGTAAAATAAGAAATGACTATTTTCAAAAGGTATCAGGAAATCAATGCACTCTAACTCCGCTAATCAAAAATCGTTCAATGGTTAAGAAAGCAAAAAATATTTATATTTCATCCAAGAGAGATATTTTGGGCATGAAAGTTATCTTGCTGTTTTACAAGACTCAGGTTTCTTGGTTCTCACAAGATGCAATTCAATCCAGAGATAAAAGAAGTGTTTCTGAATAGCATGAGAGTTTTACCATTTTAATGGACTGATTAACTAAATTTCTTAGAGTTCTATATTTCATGGAGCTCACGAGGAATCTTGTCCTTGTAAAACACGGTGAGTTCAATTTATCTTTCTCTCTGATTTATTATTTGAGGCCTTCAGTCAACCATAGGCCATGGCCTGGGAGTTTTGACGGCATTTTGCTGAGATCCATATTTACCAATTCAGCAAAAACGTTTGTTGCAAAATATAGAATTTGTTAAAAATCTCTAACCAGGGCATTTCATCCAGATTTACATTTTCCAAGAAGTTGAGCTTTTTGTATGTGAGTACCCTCGCAGCATATCTGGAAATGGTATATCATTATGTAATTTGTAAAAGACCATAAATCGAAAGAAAAGGAATGTCTTTTGCACACCCCAACTGACTTGGTCTGGATTATCAACCATAAACATATTCAGTCATGGGTGACTCTTCATGGTATTGTGACGTTGATCAAAGAGTATGAGGTGAAGATTATTTGAATTGGTGGGAGAGTTTATTATTATAAAGGAGAATTTATTGATTATAAAAACCGTTTATGTGCATTGAAACATTGACTTCTGAGGTGATAATTACGTTGTTCGTATGTGGGATTATATTTCAATAAGAGGGTTTAAAAATTAGGAGAAAGAACTGTTTTTGGAGATAAATAAAGAGTGTAAAGCAATATTTTAAGGGGGTTCCCTTCGTACACCTCTGAAATTGAAAATTCTGGTTTAAAGCAAGAAATAGTGGGCGAGCTGGAAATAATATTAACTTTTTAACCTCAATGAACGAAAATTCATGCATCCACCACGTACATTGCCATTTCTATGTCACTGAAGTAATCAGAAATGCTTAGGTGTTACCATACAATCCAGAATATTTTCATTCAGCCATATTTAAGTTTTAAATATTTCGCCAAATGGTTAATAGACAAATTACTAGAATAGGGATTGATAGATAACGTGACATATTTGCAGATAACCCATTTTAAAGGACAAGGATTTAAATCTAATATATATATATATATATATAAACAAATACGAATAATGTGGAAATTATACATGAATGTTGAGCAATCTCTGGCTTTGCGAGAATATTTGAGGTGCTTATAAATTAGAAAAATTGAAACCTTTGAGGCACAAGAGGGATTTCAATAATTAGCACAAGAAAGAAAGTCAAGAAAAAATTATAAATACCAAGACAGAAAATTTCATACTATTATATTATGTAAAAACAAATAAAATTTTACTAATGTAACTATAAGAGTACGACAGGATTAAACACACGCATACTCGTATATACTATGAAAAGTGATTCAGATCAAATACGTAAACGATAGTTTTTCATTCCACACCATTGCATCAATTGTTGCTCCCATTTCGGCTCCACAAATATTTATCATTCTTATCCTTTTCAAAGACACGAGTCCTGAAGAGAAGCACTCTGTTTTAAGGGGGAGTTCACGCAGATTGAAAGGTTTAACGTACCTTGCCGCCCAAGTTCAAATGTGTGAGGGAACATGCTTAACCAGGCGCGCTTTTACGAAATCGAATGCATCTCTAAATCTAAAAAGCGTACGAACAGCGGGGAGGAACTCGTGTTGCTTGTGTCATTGGACTTTTATACTCTTTGGGAATAATCAATCTCATCGCCGGTTAATTGAACTCAAAGAGCGACACGAATTTGACATAGCATCTATAATATCACCCTCTATAAAGGAAAAACCATGGATATATCATCACAGTTTTAACTGTTACTGTTATATTTTCCTTGATTCTTTATATAATGATTACGTGATATTTTAAGTCAACTTCAACATTATACGATAGACAAGTTTTCTCAAACAGTTTAATTTGCCTCACTAAGCATTTCGGCAACTTAAGTCTGTACCGTAATTTCAACTTGTCAGGAATTCAATGTTTTTAATCTCATTTTTCTCACCTTTCAAAAACTATATTAAAACGCGAAGTTGTTTTAATATCTAAATTACGGAAATTTCAGATGATAACGTTCATTTATATTCACACAATACCTCTCAAGCCACCGCAAGGGCGTGCGGCGAGAGGTGTTAGTTCGCTACCCGTAATCTCAACGAGAATTCCTATACAATGCTCCAGATGACCTCATGATAGATCATTTAGTCATCAGAGTTTAGTCTCCTATATTTAAACTTGATTCGGCAATGCTGGTTTTGTGGCTCAAAGATTATTTTAACTACTCTAATGACTCTATAACTACTTAAATGATTGAATCTTTCTTTGAATTGAGCTACAAGTTAGGTGAAACATTAACCGGTAGACTACGGGAAACTTGCTTCTGACTGAGCTTGAATATCACACTTCATTAAGAGCACTTGCTTGTCATCGTGGATGAAAGCAAATAAAACACGTCGTTCACGTTGAAAGCTGACCCAATTCAATTTAGCTGATCAATCGTGTTCGTGATGGGTTTCAAAAGGATGGATGCATTTTCAAGAGATCGTGCAGATCAAAATGTCCCTTCTCTGTGCGCTCAATAGTTACGTTCTATTCCATGGAGTGGAAAGAGCGTCAATGCCTGCCTATGGTTTTCGAGAGAAGCGCTCAACTTCCGTGAGTTATTACATTTTCCAGAACGTTCAATATACATTTCCCTATTTTGAACGTTTCCCCATCTTCTATCTCACTCCTGTCTCGGGTTCATTCAATTTGCGGAATCCTGAAACAAAAGAAGGGACACATCCGTCGGTTAAAGTATGACAATAAATAGGCACCTCATCCGTCGACATCCAGCTTCCCTTGCATCCACTCCGACTCGTCTCTTCGCAAAATGTCGAAATACAATCTCCCCTCTCGAGCCATCCCGCCCTCGCTCTGAGGAAGTGGGGAGGGAATCGTTTTGAGAGCGCGGGCTGAGAGTCCGAGCCTTTGCCATGTACGGTTGGCGCCCTCCCCGAGGGACCAGGAAGTGGACGGGCGATTGATTTCGTGCATGCCGACAATCGGCCTTGCAGATCGAAGCGAGCCGTCCTTATCTTCGATACGCCGGTGTAATGCCATCCAGTCACAATGTAGATAACCTGTGGAAGGCAGCATGACCCAAGGTCGTTCGCTCTAGTGGGTCATGTGTGGAATTGAGCGAGTCACAGAAAATAAAATGCCCCGCTTTCGATGAAATTCATGCCCCACACTAAAGCGACAGATTGTGGAATGTCGCGGAAGAGCCACCTTTCCCTAGTCCATGTCTTGAGCGGACGAGTGCGGGCTGGAGCGGGTCTAATTGAGCCGAATAAACTTTGAGCCTCGTCCTGTATGACACAGTTTCTAGATGAATTGAAGCGATATGTGGTACCTTAAGTCAACTGGGCTAGGAAGTGAGCACAGGAAAACAATATCTTTGAGCGGAATTGGACCAATGTTAAAGAAGGTGTCAACACAACACTGAATCCAAAGTGAAAGCTACTTAAGAAGCCGAAGTAAATTTCCTGCATACTTCCAATAGAAAGAGAGAGACATTTCAACAACTTAAAAATATTATTCAGAACAGAAATTGGTTTTAAAATAGAAAGATTCAGACTCAAAAACTACACGACGACCACGTTCACCCCCACGTCGCCCGTCAAACCGACGTCACTCTTCTGCAACAGTTTGGATCGAATATCGTCACTCTCCCACCCTAGAGTCCGGTACCTGGCTCTCAGTAACTACCCCTTTTTCCTCAGTTGAAAGAGCAATTTAATGAGTTATTCCAGTAGGAAACAGTGCCTTTCCTGAAGGGAAGAAATATATTGAAATTGGTGTTCCTGCAAGAAGTGATAGGTACATCAAATATATGTAATTTGTATGAAAAATACATTCAGTAGTGTTCGTTTTGATAAATTTTATGACATTCAATGTTTTCCTAATTTTGAAATCTTTGAAAATAATCACATCATATAAAATTCCTCAAAACGGATATTCTCATGTGAGACCATCAATTTTATTTTACTTTTTTGTTATTCCACACGTTTATTCCATTTCCAGATATTATTTACATATTTTTACCTATTCACCCATAGAAGATGGTTATAATAAGATGCATGGTTATAATTAGACGTCGGCAACCTGCCAAGGCGTGAAAGTTCCTTTCATTGTTGGTTTTCTTTATAAATTTGGAAATAAAGATCCCCGTCTGCCTTTTTCATTTGAATAATTAGCTCTAGAAAAGATTTCATTATCAACTACCATGAATTTAGTCTGCTATTAGCACATATGCCTTATTTGGTTGGTTACAATCTATCTTGTACGAAAGTCACGCAGTCACAGCAGTAAATTTACAAGTACACCAGCAATAAAGTTGAAAGTTGATTTTCCGAAAGTATTAATCATTGATGTGTTTTCGTGATCGTTATTCCATTACGAGTATTTTTCACACCCAGCTTTCTTGTACAGCATAATTGAGTTGAGTTGGGCTGCATTTCGTTTTGACTCGCGGTCCTCCTTGCTTCATGCGCATTCATCGTCGAAATAATTGGGCTTATTGCCGAAAATTTATGGAAAATCTCAATGCTAGAATGGTTTTTAATACGATTTTTTTTAATATCGTGAAATGCTTAAATCTTGCTCTCTATTAAACTCAAGCGTAAATTATCCCCAACTCACGCAACCTGCGTCGCTGCGAAAATCGAATCGGCTTCCTTTGGAGTTCAACCCGCCTCGCAAGACCTGAGCAGCTGATATAATTTTGAACGATAAAATTGAGCGTTCTTCCTTTTTGTGGTTTCTCGTCGCATGGCGAGAGAAAATAGGGAAACTAAGGAAACTCGAGGTCAAAGAAGTCATTGCGGTGTATCCTTTCCTCCGTTCATCCTAGTAAATATGTAGAGGTATAAAATTTTTTCGAGTATCATACGATTATATACTTAAAACGTTGATTAAAAAAATGTAGGACTTTAATTTCAATGAAAAAAGCAATTTTTGTTGAGCTGTCTCTTATAACTTCAATTGGTCAACGAAAGAGGATTATTTACTGAAAATGTGTTTCAGAGAGATGGACAAAAATGTACCAAGACTTCAAAAGTAATTCATTCTTGGTATTTTTGTTTCTTTTAAAATAAGAACACTTTATATTAATATTTTTAAATAACTCCAAAAATAATTCAATAATAACATGATCGTATTTGCAGAACTAGATATACAATTTGGGTAGATAAGCTACATTAAAGAGTGTATGAAATAAACTTTAGTAATTCTGATTTCGTGATTATTCAACCTTCAATTCATGAAAATTGGCAGGCTTTGGCGCCGAAATGAAAATGCCATTGTTTTCTTTTATCTTCTTCGCATTCAATATCATAATGGGTATTATATCGTTTGGATCTGTGTTTTGCACGAATCCCACCCCACGTTCGGAATAATCTGGTCTACACTCTGCACATTTGTGAAGCAGAAGTAGTTCACAGTTGGGACTTATGCACTGCGGGTAATATAAGGGAGGCTATTTACTCCAAGTGGAAGATATTCAGGAATATAAATCCAAAAATGAATGAGTGCAAAAGACGGAGGAGATTAGGGAAAATTTCTCCCTCGCTCCCCTAGTGAGCGCACTTGATTAGGCTGACTGTATCCTACGAGAAATATCTTTATATATCTTAATCCTAAATAAGTATTTTTAAACTTTTACTTAGAGTATACATAAAATAAAAAATCAGTAAAGAAAAATATTTCTTTCATTAAAATCGAGAAGACATTTTGTTTTCCACTCCATCCAGTCTCCCACCTCAGATGAAATCGTTTAAGAGGAATTTGCAATTTTAGTGGACTTTCCAGATAATTAATTAGCCATTGAAATGCCCTCAAGAGGGAGAGGATTGAAATGCTAAAACTTCAACGGAAACAGTGAAAGTGAGCCACAATTTTTATCTTTTTTTATTATTTAATATCTGAACGGTAATAATGCTCATTTTTCAACCTGAATAGTGTGAATTGTTTACAGAAATTTCATGGAATCAAATATATTTATTTTAACTGGGTCAAAATGATAAGGTAATATAGTGTCACAGCATAAAATGGTAATAACTTAGTAATAATTAGTAGCATTAAACTCATTTCATTTAAAAAATAACTAATGGGGGAAGGTGCTCAATATTTTTTACTCAAAGCGATGCATAAATGTGAAATTATTTAAGTCATTATATGCGCATAGCTGCATGTAAATCGGTGATCTTTTTTATTAAGATAAAAAGTTTTCAAATTGCGGATTCCCAATTTTCTACAATTTATATCCGACGCGATTTCGTAGAGGTTGCCAGGTGGGTTGCCGATACCGCAGGCGGAAATATGTACTGCTATTCACATATACTGCAGGATACAATTAAAAATGAATGTTTTGCAATTGCAAATCTATGATCCGAAAAAAGTGTGTGTGGAAAACATATAAATGTGTGTGCATACCTGTATATTTACATATGTAATGTGCGTGTGTGCTATATAAGAATACTCTGACGTTGCAAAATGATCTCAGCCGTTGAGGTACTTCCTATTAACATTTCCACGTGCCACTGCTGCTAAAACCGATCGATATTTACACTAAACGTTCTTTGCATATAATTCATTGATTTATCCATCGACATAAAAGCTTTGAATGTATGCCATTTATTCGGTTGCACTGTTTATGTTCAAGTCTTTTAATAGCCATTAACGTTCTTGTTTAATTTTCCCCGTGTATTATAATTAACACATGTTAATGGATTTCAATTTGCAAATTCATTTTCAGCATTGTTGATGAAGTTATGATCATATAATTCCAGTATACTAATGATAAAAGTCTACCAGCCAGGATTGGACTCAGTCAGGGATGTATTCAAAGCCGTCCCTCTTCTAGGCCCAGATAAATACCGAGTTATATGCCCTGTAATCACACATGATAATGAGCCAATCATTTATTTCAGATAACCTATTTTTCCCTCAACTCCTTCCAATATTCTTGACCTCATCAGTTGTTCCAAAATTTATCCCAGATACCAGCTACAATGCCATTTTAGCCATTTTGTATTTCGTTATAACTTCCTTCTCTCTTAAATCAATTTAACCTTTAGGCAAAGGACCTCATTCTACTTCCATGTCCGTAGCGTTTTGCATTCTATTCCATTCATTTCACACTATATTCTTCAGTTTTCCCAAACACACATTTTTAAATCATTCGGCCTCATTCCGATAGGACTTATGGAAACTGTATTTATGTCATTCAAACAAAACCGAACGACAAGTACTAATGTCTGGATACAAATATAACTTTATTTCCTTATTTAGACAGAAATATCTTTCACAAATACTACAAAAGTACAAAAAACAATTTTAATGTGCTAACTGGTGTAAGAGCATACCATAGTAACCATTCCTAAATATTGCGTGTTATATTCATGAATTCAGAATTTCAAATGGGATCCGATCCTTTCTTTTTTCTGCCTAATATTTCTCAGAAATTTCAATGACCCCGAAGATCCACAAACTATTTCGTTTTTGATAAAATGCTCAGGTACACCACCAGGAATGGTTTTTTACATTTTGCACCACTCTATGGATAAGAAAACATTAATGTTTAATAGTTCGTAATGTCATAAAATAGATATAATTTATTTTCTTTAGTATATGTGGATGCATGAAGGTTGTTTATTTTCTGCGAGATTTTTTTGCTCCCTTTTTGAAATAATTAAACACTGTAGGCAAGCAATTGGCCCAAGGATTTCTCTGAAAAATATATTTTGTTTTCTGAAGAAATTAATACACTACTGTGACGCCAGTTACTGCAGGTATGTGTAGATAGGTACTCTTTTTGGTTCAAGTAATACGCTGTAAAGTAAATGGAAGAATTAATAAATATAAATAAATCGAGTATTTAGTGCTCCTTACTTTTTTCGCACAAAATCAACATACATCCGTGCAATTTCGAAATATAACATTATTTCAATTTTTACTCGGTATTTGTGTTTGCCACAGTGTTGTCACTCAGTGGAAACAAAGCTCATGTGATGCGGATAATAATCATCGCCCCTTGGTGCCAATATGAAATGCAAGTTTTGAAATGACTATAGAAATAACAAATAATAAAATTCAAGAGATAGTATTTGATACTTAACCAATGCTTAGTTATTTTTCTCGACAAAATTAAAGAAACAGACTATTGTGATACCCCTGACAAGAAATTCGTAACGCAATAAATTTTTCTAGATAGAACATTTTTAATGGAGTCAACATAATTCCTTGTAATTTTACTTCTTCTTGATATTGAAGGATAGTTAGAATTTTATACAATTTCCGTTAACATATTTTCAATTTAAAAATTACTAGGTACTTTTTCATTATATATTTTTTAAAACCTATAATATGAAAGCGTGAATACGATTGACTTAAGTTCTACAGGGCTAGACCAAAAAAGTTCTTCGTCATTCCAGTCAATTTTATATTGCATTTTAAATACAGTTACAGTTTAAATACAGTTTAGTGTTTGATGTATAATAATTAGCTACCATACGAATTAAGGCATATTCATTATTTCTTTGTCTCGTACTTCATTCTAGAGAAAGATGTTTACGAATGAGAAAATACCGAGTGCCAAAGCAGAAATAAGTGTCTGTAAAAATAAAACAGTTTCTGGCGTAACTTGGTCGAAAATCTTCATACTGACTTTTAATAATCAAACCACTTTACTTTTCCACATAAAATTTTTAATTTTTACAACCCAGGTTTCGTTATTGCATGACATCATCAGGTCCGGTCAGGATCAGATGTTATGCTATAACGAAACATGGGTTGTAAAAATTAAAACGTTTATGTGGAAAAGTAAAGTGGTTTGATTATTAAAAGTCACTGTCTGTAAAAAAATTATTTTTAGATAGAACACACAAAAAGTATTTCCGTTATTTAAAAAAATATAAATAAATGGTAAAATTTTATTGACAATAGAATTGTTTCAAGAAATAACTTGAAAAACAATGTTGCAAAAATATATCAAACCAAAACTACATGATTGGTAGTTTATAATTTAAAGTGATTATTTGAAATTATGAAAATAGTAAATAAACATTTTAAAAGTAAATCAATCAATGATTTTCGTTTTACCATTTTTATGATTTCCATAACTGGAATCTCATGGACGTCACGAGATCATTTCCGTTCCAAAATGTAACTCGACCAATGAAAGGTTATATTAAAGTTATCTTTGGGGTTCCGTTTCTATATACTCTGGATAAATTATTCCTTATTTTCTTAATAATTGGATACAATAATGTTGAGGTATTTTCGTTTGGCCCATTTTAATCACTGAACGTGCGCATCCTTAAACTTTCATGTCCAATGGATATTGTCAATCTTAAAAAAATCACATATTTACCGAACCGTTGACAACACTATGAGGACGGAAACTTAGATCAAAAATTAAACTTTTAAATTATAATGAAACTGCTACACGCGTGAAAACGCCATTTAAATCTGATTATTCAGAAAACAACATCTAAAGAAAACGATAATTTTGATGAGTTCAAGATACCTAATTGCCTAAAGACAGTCGATGGCGTACATTCATCTGCTTCCACAAGTCTCAGGTATCAATTCAGCACCTTCAAATAAACGACATTTCCGTTTGGATATGTGTAATCAACTTGTATAAAAAAATTAGCCCCTCACAAGAGTAATCTCATTTTACCATGGGATAAGCTTTGAAATTTGCAATGGTGTGTTTAATAAAACATACAGAATCAATTTTGATTTTTTTATGAAAAAGAGCATTAATTTTCTTACGTTACCATTTGTATTATCATTGCCGACAAAAGTGACAACGAAGATCAAAAATTATTAAATCAATCTCCGCTTTTGTTTTAACAACCTCCAAGCCCCGATCTTTTAGAGAACTTACTCTACCAACTACCGAAGCACGTATTTTCAGATAACAACTCTTCCTTCCGTTGGTGCCTTTCCGTGCGTGCTCATGACGCCCTCGCCTGCGCTCGTAGCCCTTGTTTTCTCCTCTCTTCTTCTGTTTTTCTAAAGTGTTTCCGCATTAACGTCCAAGGGGGTTGGGAAGGGTCTTGCCGTAAGACGGCACATATCTCTTCTTTCGGGTAAGAAGAATCCCTCGCTAGCGTTCATTAGAGTCACACTTGTTCCGGGCTCCTCAAGCGGGGGCGGATGGAGGGAGGTGCGGGGGCGGGCTATTTAGGATCTCGCGGAACACACTCTTCTCCTCGCCCTCGTTGTCTTCCAGTCGCGGTCATTCCACTCGGCCGCACTCGGCGTTATTGCCCTTCCTTCCTGCGCTCCGCACCTTTACTTCGCTCCTGCGAGGACGAGCTTAACCTCTTTTCTTCCCCCTCCCATCCCGACTACACTCTCTCCACCTTCCACCTCTTTTCCTGCTTCCCGCGGAGGGTGGAAGGAAGACCTAGGTCTCATTATTTCGCGAATTCCAAGGAGGCGCCGTGTCGTAATAACAGCCCTCCTCCTCCCCTCTCTCTCCATCACCGTCATTCTCGCTTTTCCTCCACCCATACACTTCCTTCCCCCTCCCTGAACAACTCTTCAGATACTCCTCCCCTTAACACCCCCACACTCATTTTCCCACCCACGGGAAAGAATAATTCTCCTCGCCCACTCATTGTGGATGCGGGCTCCTCTTCCAACCTTCCTAGACCTTCATTTTCCTTCCTCAAGTTTGCGTATCCTTCCCCTTCTGTGCGTGCGAAGGTGAATCAGCCCTGGCTTACCACTGTCCTTTTTGTGCATCGGACCATCATCCTCGTATTTCACATTCACAGAATTTTGGTTAAATTAATATTATCGAGTGAATAAAATTTTATAATTTTATTAAGGAGATAGATAATGTATATTAGTGTATGCTAGTGTATGTCAAACGGATAAAAAATATGAAATAGACGGCAATTTACAAAAACGATACGCCACAAGTGAACTGCACTAATTTCTAGGTCTTTTATTCGACTATTGTTAGAAAACTTATTCCTATTATTAGGGCGGAATTTTATGCTAGCAATAGACGGTATTATATGGAACAAATATGGAACAAATGGGTTTTTTAAATGTTCTGAAAGACTGAATAATTGGCGATTTGACCCATCCGCCATAAAGATTTACATTTGCAAGAGGTCATAATCTTATTTTATAAAGGATAAAAGCTACAATGATTATGCTCCCGTGATCGTGACGTTAAGTTTTATCCAAGTAGATTTATCATTCTTCTTGGAAACTTTAAAATAAACCCAAGAAATGTTTTTAATCCACTTCAACTCGCATCGCTGTTTAACGTTTACTTTTCAAACAGAAGCAAAAGTAGCTGTGGGTTAGCTTAATAATAAATTCATAGAGTTTGACTGTCACCGTTTAAATACAGAAGTACACCATTTCTTTGTTCGTTTAACTGTCTGTCGACTACATATTTCTCAGCTGAATTCCGACAATCCCAAAGCACACGTAAAAATCTCTGTATATGTTGCAACTACGTGCGGCTGAACATACAGATATTATTTAGTCTGGAATTATTTGAACTTTCAGTCACACACCACCGTTTAGGCTTTTCATTAGATAGCTTTGGTCAAGAATTTTTGAGCCAAAGACTTTGTTTGTTTTAGTGGAACAAAAACTTATAATTTTTATTCCAAAATATATTTCTAAATACTTGACATGAATGGACTGGATCCTAGGGTAAACAGTTGTCCACTCGCCCTTAATACGCCCTTAATCCATTTTTTTCTGCCTCCATAGGATTTCTCCCAACAAACCGCTCTCCTTACCCACCATACTTTATCTTTCCGTCAATTTCACATTCTCCATTCTTCTCCACACCAAAATTTTATGTATGTATATATATATATATATATATTAATGTGTGTGTATGTGTATTTCCTTTCATTTTTGTGTGAGTGACCTTGTCTCTAGCCATGTTGAAACTTCAGAATACAGCATCCACTTGGATATTCCCGTCCACCGATTTCCTGACGTCATTAAAAGTCTCAATTCTGTTTGAAATGGTCCGCTTTTTCTAAACCCGAACTCCAATTTCACTGTCAGCAAAGATCATTATATTGCTAACAATGTTTTATTTTCCGATTTTGGAGAAGATCGATTTTAAAGAAGTAACCTTAGTAGAAAGGTGGTTATGTGAGCTAGCTTCTATCGGCAAGACATTGAAATTTCGTCCATTGATTTGTAAAAACTGAATGTTAGATAAGATGGGTGGTCTTCCGGAAGTTTCTTTAGTATTCTGACAAGGATGTCTTCCGAATCTTGAGGATTTGTTTGTTTTTATATTTCAGATGTATTCCTCTGTCCTTTTTGGAACAGTAATATATGGCCAATTAGTTAACCAGGCATAGAAGACTACTCTAATTACAGAAATATACTGAAAGAAAATGGTATAGATCGTTTTTTACATATGTGTGACATTTTTTCTGTATTTCCCTTTAAAGAACAAATATTAAGGCGTCCTCCTCTTTTTGAATAGGTAATGTCTTTTGAACGATTTTGTTGTAAGAATAAAATGGTTTAGGATTACATTAAATATTTGAATGACAAATTTACGTTAAAGTATGTGAGGCTTAGCGCAAAATTAACGGTGTTGCTCATCATTCTTCGAGTGTTCCTAACTAAGTCTACATTGTCATTTCGCAATTTCCCTTCAAGGTGTTTTTCAAAATTAAGTGAAATTTCTTCGTCTCCTTAACTTCTCCTTGAGTTATTTGTTCTTTACTTTGCTATAATTATTTTGATGTCGGTACGGAATAAATTTATCTAAACCGTCACATGTTATAATCAAATATTCCTGTCAGTTCTGTGCCAGTCCTCTTAGGATCCGAACTGGATTTTTAAAGTTTGTCTTTTAATGTAATCCAAAACTCATTAAAGTTACTTTTATTGAATAAATGCTTTTCTCTTATCACTCTAGTGAATTTGGTACAATTTCTATTTATTTAGCCCTGTTTTTGCTAAAGCTCTCAGATATACCCACGATAGTGTTAATCTCTTGGAGATAAGTCACGTGTACGGTGATTATGCTTTTACCTGTTACCCTATGATGTTCGTGTTGTGGCTTTAATTACTTATTTTAAAGAGATTTTGCGAATATATTCAGATTTATTGTTGCATGAATCGCATCATTCGCTGCTGTCTTACGAATTAAATGTCTCAATTAATTAATCAAATTTAAAAGACCTGAGATTACAAATTGTTTTGGTGGTGCGATTTTTAATTTGGGCACATATCTAACCACCAAGCTTAGAGATTAGATATACGATCGACTCAGGGGATCTGTAAAATTATCACATGAATAAACTTTGGTCATTGTAATGTTTCACGTTTCACCAATCACTCTATACATCGGTGAGTCATTTAAATTGCTATTCTACAAATTGGCAATCTTTAAAGAGAGTAGCAATGAGTTTTTTGTGTGTTTGCTATTCTTTTGCGTTTTGGAAGTTTGTGAACAGATTTCAATGGTGATTTGTTTGAGTTAGCGACAAACTCTGGGGTTCCGTCACGCGGCGGTTCGATGGGAAGAATGGGTGACGCTTTCGCGAGGTTGGTGAATGGTGAATACCGAAATGCAAAAGGTCTTCCTCCTACAGTCGCGTTTGTCATAATGGATATCGCTGTCATCACCGACCTTCTCCCTCCGCCCCAACATTCCATCACGCCCACGGTCAGTTCCCGCTGGCATCAGTTGAAATCCTAGAATGACGAACGAGGTGCTATTTTCCTCCCCGACCGAAATCAAAGGTTTCGTTTCAAATCGTCCCTGGTACAAGTTCATTTTACGCTAGAATATTACATTGAATTTGAAATAATAATTCTTGTTTGGACTCAACACTCCTTCGTAAGGCGGATCCTCAACGCTCGTATAGTTAACATCGATTTTACTTCACTACTGTTCAATGCCTGTTTTATCAATGATTTATGTTTAGATTATCGAATAATGCCTTTACATTGTATTTTAGGCATAATTTGTTATCTTATTTGAACAGTTAAAATTATTTAAAAATTCTTTAAAAAAATTTTAATCGACCAACTATGCAGCCAATTTCAAGGAGAATATCGCTGAGTTGGAAATCGGGTCGGTCATATAAAAAAAATGCTGCTCATTAAAAAAAAAAAATAATTTACTGGTATAAATATTTCTCCTTAGTGTTGGAGGATTCTTTGATCCGTCAGATGTTTGACAGGATATTTAATAACATTATTATTTTGATACGTACCTATTGTGATTTATTATTGATACGTACTTAATAACAAACTCTGTTTTGTAAGTGCTTTTTCATATGTCGTCTATACAATAATCATATCAGGTTAAAATTAAATCATTTGGTATTTTTTAAATGCTAGATTGACTGCTCAAACATTTTCCACAACCGTTAAAAAATGAGCAACGGAAGTGGGTGTAGAAGAATAATCATCTGAATCTCCCTGTTAAGGAACCTTTTCCTCTTATTTTAATCAAAATCTTTATGACACTAATGCAATAGATATCGAATTTATTCCTTGTTCTTTCTCATGTAAATTATCTGCTCGCACTCAGGTAAATTCGCATTCAGTCAGCTAAACAATTCACCAGGAAAATTTGGAGCGATGTTTTTACAAATTCATCACAAATTTGGGAAAATTGATCAAAAGAATATATGCATTTGTTCATTTTAAATAATCTCTGGAATACGGGAAATATCTCATAATTAATAAGATAGATAATAATATAATAAGAGAAGATAATTGAGAACTTTTCAAGGTTATAATGATATTTTCTTCTAAGCATTTAGCTCGAGGTGTTTTCGGAACTTCATTTCCGTCAATTGATAGCTTTACTAGTGAACGACAAGGTGGGAGTTATAAATAGCAGATTCAGGCGTGAAGTGGTATAACTGTTTCATTATAACAGAGACAAAAACTCATCGATGGTTTCAGGCGTTATTTATGGAATCGGTAAATACTTAAGCGGATAAAATAATACTTTGTAATTCCACAGATTTATTTCACAAACACACGACCCGGGTTTCGACGTACAACGTCATCTTCAGGTGCAGACATACAGGCGACCAACGTATATATACCCTTAGAACGGGGGGAGGGGGGAGGAAAATTGGGGGGAAGGTAATATAGAAAAAAGGGGGGGGGCTGGGGAGGAGGATGGTGGGGGAGGGGGTTGGGCAAGGCGCGCTTGTGGGTGGAGAGCCAGGCGGAATAGAATGAGTGGGTAATGGATGGCCGTGTGAGAGGGGGGGAGGAGTCCCTACCGGATTATCCCTTTACTGGGAGTCCCCAGCGGGGGGAGAGGTTGTGGAATTTTTAGGTTCACTATGGATATCTCGGAGGGAAAGGTTTAGGAGAGGGGAATAGGAGGTGTACAATAGGTCATTAACAATAATTTTTTCCTTGGAGCGAACATATTTTAAAATCTCCAGTTGCTCTAAAGCGTCAAGTCTATACCCTTTCTTCTCAACATGTAATATTTCTAGTTGAAAGGCACTCTGGTGGTGGTTGTCCAGCAAATGTTTAGCAAAATGCGAAAATGGCTTTTGGTTCCGCACACAGGCCTGGTGTTCCTTCACTCGCGTGCAGAATTTCCTTACTGTTTGACCCACGTACACTGCATCACACTCACAACGTAACATATACACACCGCTCTTTTCTCCTTCTAAAATTTTGTCCTTTGCGTGTGAGAGCAGGTTTTTAAGGCTTGATTTATTATAATAAGCGATTTTTAACTTATCTTTTGGTAGAAATTTGTAAATTTTTTTCCAAGTTTCACCCAGATACAGGATTCTTCGCCACTTGGTAGAGGAATCTTGTAGTGGCTGGGATCTATAAATTCTGTCAATTGCCTGTTTTTTTATTTTATCTAAATATAGTTTATCAATTAGTTTATCATCGTAGCCGTTATTACGTGCTATTAATTTAATTGTTGACAGTTCTTTCTGAAATTGCATAGAGACAAAGGACATTCAAGCATGCATGACAAGCATTCCTTTGTCTCTATGCAATTTCAAGAAAGAACTGTCAACAATTAAATTAATAGCACGTAATAACGGCTACAATGATAAACTAATTGATAAACTATATTTAGATAAAATAAAAAAACAGGCAATTGACAGAATTTATAAATCCCAGCCACTACAAGATTCCTCTACCAAGTGGCGAAGAATCCTGTATCTGGGTGAAACTTGGAAAAATATTTACAAATTGCTACCAAAAGATAAGTTAAAAATCGCTTATTATAATAAATCAAGCCGTAAAAACCTGCTCTCACACGCAAAGGACAAAATTTTAGAAGGAGAAAAGAGCGGTGTGTATATGTTACGTTGTGAGTGTGATGCAGTGTACGTGGGTCAAACAGGAAGGAAATTCTGCACGCGAGTGAAGGAACACCAGGCCTGTGTGCGGAACCAAAAGCCATCTTCGCATTTTGCTAAACATTTGCTGGACAACCACCACCAGAGTGCCTTTCAACTAGAAATATTACATGTTGAGAAGAAAGGGTATAGACTTGACGCTTTAGAGCAACTGGAGATTTTAAAATATGTTCGATCCAAGGAAAAAAATTATTGTTAATGACCTATTGTGCACCTCCCATTCCCCTCTCCTAAACGTTTCCCTCCGAGATATCCATAGTGAACCTAAAAATTCCACAACCTCCCCCCCCCCGCTGGGGACTCCCAGTAAAGGGATAATCCGGTAGGGACTCCTCCCCCCCTCTCACACGGCCATCCATTACCCACTCATTCTATTCCGCCTGGCTCTCCACCCACAAGCGCGCCTTGCCCAACCCCCTCCCCCACCATCCTCCTCCCCAGCCCCCCCCCTTTTTTCTATATTACCTTCCCCCCAATTTTCCTCCCCCCTCCCCCCGTTCTAAGGGTATATTACAAAGTATTATTTTATCCGCTTAAACAAAAACTCATGAAATTTTCCACTTAATATTAAGTGGAAAACCACAGGAGTTTTCGTTTTTGTCATTCAGATAAAATTTTGGATATGGATACATACTATATATATAAATGTATATGTGTGTGTGTTTATGGGTATGTAAAAATCTAAAAATATTCACATAGTTGAAATAAGTGCATTCTGTAGGCATAAATATGGCACCAAATACAAAATATACAATAATCATAATTTCTTGTTTTTTCGTGTTTCCTTGGCCCAACTAACTTTTAAAGCAATGAAGAGAACGGTTGATGGACGAGAGAAATACGGCAGATGAAGGTATAGGAGAAGGAATAAGGGGCGAATCAGGCGTTTCTAGAGGCGAGCGTTAGGAGGGAGAGTTGACGAGAAGGTGGAGGGAATCCCTGGATGGGCAAGGTTCAGGGCTAAATTCGGGGGTGCTCCTTGGAACCAAATGCGTACTGTTTCAAGGGTTTTGAACTGCAATAGTGTGTCTAATGGGAAAAAGGCACGTGGCAATTGAAACGTTAAGCAAGCCCTAAAGGATACTGAAGACATTAATGATTTGGTGCTGGGGAAAAGGCTGATTTAGAGGAAGAAGAAGAGTTGCAGGAGCCGCGGTGATAATTAATGGGGACGGTCAGGGGTGTGGTTGATTGCCCAGTATATGAAGAGGGGTAAAGTTTGCAATTAAATTCGTAGGTTTAATTATTTATTTTATTATTATTTCACTCTGGGAGTACATAAGGGAAAAGAGTGGAATGGGAGAGAACTTTTGAAGAGGTGAAGTGAGAGAAGAGGTGATGAAGATGAGACTATTTTTACATTTGGGATGGGTTGTAAGGGGTCGGGGGTGGATTGTAAGGGGTTCCTCTATAACCTGTATAGCGGAGAACTTAGGGTAGTTGAAAATTATGTGTTCTTTTTATAATATTCTTTGTCATCGTGACGTCCGTGACTATAACTATTCCTATATGTTTTTATATGTGTGTAAACTACAGGGACCGTGACAATAGTAAGGTCCGGTCGGTAATCAATTAAATGAATCCAAAAAACTAAAGATTTTATTTACATACCAAAACAATGCAGAGATTTTTTGTTTCTACGTAATTTTATTTACACTCCAAATAAATGCATAACAGTCTTTATTTCTACGTAGTTTTCTGTCGATATCGTGAAACTATTTTTTTCACACCCTCCGCCTAACGTTTTTCCATTACTCAACCAATTTTGCGATGATGTTTTGAAATCATAACATAGAGCAAACACAAAAACGTAGGACCATATCCTAGATTTGTTTTGGCGCAAGCGAATCCTTGAAGTGTAGCGATAGACAGGGGTCACTCGGCGCAAGAACAGAGCTATAAGAATGATAGATCATGAATATCCTATTCGACATTTACAATCGCGTCAAATTTTTCAAGAATTTCAATATTCTGTGTAGTGGCCACGGAAGGAAATGACGCAGTCGTCCTTTTCCTGGCGCTGAAGTTTAAAAGTATTTGTTGGATTCGTGCGCGGTAAAATTTCATCGACCGTTTCTCATTCGAGTCTTTTGCAATTTTCGATGTATTCCGCAGAACGATGACTCATACCAAATCAGATAACTCTTCCTCTATTTGAAAATAGACGCATTAGGGATGCTAATATTCAATGCATATTTTTTTAATTTAAGGTTCTCCCAAGATAATTATTACCTCCGCGTGGAATGTTGCTCTTCCATTTTGCAACGGAAACATGTGCCTCGATTGTGTATCTTGTTTCTCTCACAAAACAACGTCATTCGAGGGACGACGTCACATTTGTTCATGCCTCACTCCGGCTCAAATGAATTTGCCACACGACGAACTGTCATTTTGTCCTATACTTTCCAATGAATCCATTAATGGGAAATTTAATAGTCGCGTGAAAATTGCGCTTATCACAGTTTGCGGTCCCATAAATGAGAAACTGAAGCTTTATTGGAGTCAGGATTGCCGAAAGTACTTTTTTACATTAAAATGTGTTCCAAGGACATGGTTTAATGCACCATGTATTTTCGGATTCGAAAACAAATGCGAAACATTTTTGAACAATTGGAGAGGGTTTTGAATAGAATGACGCTTATTTGCTGAGTTTAAAACTGACTGAGGCATAATATTTTAATTAAATGGGGTAATAGATGTCTGTTTTGAATTTTTTTAGAATGACGTGTTAGACGCATCTATTGGCCTTAATTATATGAAGTATATTCATCCTCCGGTTGTGCTCTTTACAACCTATTAATACGTGAATAAATACCATTGTAGTCTAGTAATACGAAAGGGATTTATTTCCTTTTAAAGGTTTCTTAGGTACAGGTCTATAACTTCCTTTACGGGTATACTAGCCAATCGCGAGATGAACTCAAATGACTATATTTTCTTTTTTAAGAAAACACCTGAATAATATTTAGTAAATTCTATGTATATTAAATAAAATAGAAAATATATCGAATGACAACATACGCTCAATATGTTACTTCATCATAACTTTCAATCTCGTATGAAAAATCAGGGAAAACGTTTTTCATAAATGGGGTGCTAAATTTTGACGCTCGATTGAAGAAATAAATGTTATTGTATCCACTTAAACTGAATCTTACTAAAATTAGAATTGAGCTACTTTTGTTAACTCACGTAGAACTTAGCTCACAGTGAATCAGGTTTCTTTTATTCTCTAAGTATATCATTGGTTTTATTTCCGTAATCCTAATTCGTATATGATGTTTCGATCACAAACCACTGTACGTGATTTACTTTACGCATAATAATTTCATCAATTGTCTAATTTTGAGTTTAAAGAAACACTGTCATTATAGAATCACATATATCAGTGTTTATTAGATATTTCGGCTTAAAATTGACCAGTTTGTAATGGTGCAACTGCCTATATTTTAGTTAATTAGAATATTTTGCACTTGACGTCGTTCTGAAACTGCAAGCATTCAATTAAACAGCAAACAAATATATATACAAATGTGCATGTATCATGAAGTAATTATTTTTTGCATGTAGCAGACCTGAAGACAGATAGGACACGCTATGGAAAGAATTTTAATCTCACTTGAATTTGCCAAATGCAAATTGAAGAGGATGCCGGCTTACACTCGTGTATTTTAATACCTCCGAATTAAGAGTTTAATGCATATTGTCTAAATACGTACTTAATTGCTTTGTAATGTATGATTATTTCGAAGTTACCTCTAGGCCTTCGGCTCAAGGATGCCTCCAGATTTACGAAGGTAGGCTGGAAATTAAAGCACAAATGCTTGTAGACCACAAACAAAATTACCTTCAGAAGCACACCTGGTGGCATGTGAAAGTGACATTCCCCCTCAACACGCATGCGCAGGTTTAGGGTCGTTACATTCATCCAGTGTATTTTGAGAAGCGGAAGTATGGAGATGTGTTCTAGTGCTGCATCTACGTGAGTTAAACAGCGTGACTTTCAAAGTGACTCTTGGGATTCATCGTCGATGCTGTTAATAGGTTTGCTATAAATCGATGGGTATCAAAATTTTATTCTTGCTAACTTGAAAAGCCATCCGATCACTGCAACAGACGATCAAGATCGCAAACTCGTCGAAGATTTGATTCAAAATGACGGCGAATCACTCAAAAGTGTATCGCAAACCATATTGGAATATCCAAGGAACAAGTTTGTTGTGTTAAAGGAAGCCTGGCGCGAATGATCTTTAAGCATGACAACGCTCATCCACACACCTCGCGCGCAACTGGAGAGGGTCTGCGAAACCTGAAATTTGAACCGATTCTACACTCTACTTATTCCCCCGATCTTGCCCCTTGCGATTTTTACTTTTATTCTCAACTCAAGAGACATCTCAAGGGTCATCATTACACCTCGGACGATGAGGTGAAGTCAACTTTCAAGTCCTGGATTCGAGAAAATTCGGAAGAGTTTTTCAATGACGGAATGAAAAAACTTTTTACGCGTTGTGAGATATGTGTTAGCCTTAACGGTGACTACAGGGTTCGTCCGGAAAATAAGTGTACTGATTTTTTTCCGGATTTTTGACAAAAGGTGAGTCGTCCACTACGAATTTGTACCTGAACGACAAACTGTAAATGCTGCATTTTACGTCCAAGTGCTCGACAGGCTTCGAAAACGAGTCGCCCGCGTCCTGCCAGCGATCAAAAACATCAGGCGGCTGTATCACGACAATGCGTCGTCTCACACCGCGCTTGTTGTGTCGGACTTCTTGGCCAAGCACGGCGTGGCAACGCTGCCGCACCCGCCCTACAGCCCGGACTTGGCACCACCGAACTTCTTTCTGTTCTCGAAGATAAAGAGGAGTTTGAAAGGAACGCGATACGGGACTTGGACGCCGTCAAAGAAGCCGTGACGACGTGTCTTCGAGAGGTTTCCGATGATGCCTTCGCGGGAGCGTTCCAGGAATGGGAACGCCGCTGGAACAAGTGTATCGACTCACAAGGGTCCTATTTTGAGGAATATTAGCTTAAGATATGTAAAAGTGTAATACATTTTTTTTCCTGAGCTCAGTACACATATTTTCCGGACGAACCCTGTATGTTGAAAAATAAATACATGATTTTTAAATTTAAGACGTACTTCTTTCTCAATCTTGCTATTTGTTTTTAATTTTCCCTCTACAAGCATGTGTGCATTACTTTTCAGGCTACCCTTGTACCTTTTCATTCACGTCACGTCACTGGTCTCGCTGCTTCTTGCGGTTTGGGTAGGTCACCGCTTGCGCTAGAAATTCACGGCTCCGGACTAAGTCAAAACTGATTGAAGGTCCTCGTCATTGCTGTTTTTATACAATAAATGACGTTACGTTGGTATAAATAAAACAGAAAATCTGCGGATTATTATCATTGCTAATTACTGAATATCTTGCCGAACGCGCAAGAGATGGTGAAGGAAATGCCTTGGTGTTATTTTTTAAAGAATTCCATGGGAGAAAAGGATCCGTAGAGTTTCAACAAGAAGGGCTCGCGTCGAAACATTTATTTTCCGTTCCGGCGTTATTATTCCACTCGCTTGTCATTCCTTCTCCTCCCACGCACTCTTCAACCCCTCTCGACCACTTTCTCTTCCTACCGCCCCTCTTTCTCGTCAACTCTCGCTCATCCCTTATTCATCCCTCATTCATCCCTCTTCAATCCTCAACCCCTTTCGCTCTCCGACATTCCTCTCATACCCCCCGCTCTCTCCTCTCTTGCGCCCACATCATATGCCTTCCAACCAGCCCGCCCTTGAACACGTTGCCACAGACGATGGCCATCCTTCACCTCGTGCTCATTTAGTTTGAGCTTCCCTGTGCCTCACGCGCCGTCTTACCATGTTCTCTCCCTTTCTCACATCCACCCCACTCCTCCCCTCTCCTCCACACCTCTTCCTTTCCACAGGAAACCCTGCCCCGTTCTCCAGCTACAACTCTGGACGAGGGAAGACGAGCGTGAAAGAAATGTTCTGGGTGCATGTGCCTCCCTATTGCCCTCTGATTGATTGATAGGCTCAAACTTGCGGGATTGTCTTTATTTTTAAGGAGTCCTAAAAAAAGGGGCATGACATTTCATCTACATCGTATCTCACTAAGTGTCTCTAGGGTGTGTGGTACATCTACATCTACATCTACATAATACCCCGCAAGCCGCCGCAAGGGCGTGTGGCGGGGGGTGTTAGGCCACCACCCAAAAAAAGGAAAAAAGAAAAAGGAAAAAAGAAACACCGCATTCAAAACCAACACACACATGCAAACCCCAATCCACAACAGTGCACACATTCATTGCAACACCCCATCATTCGACGCGCATGCAACCACACATCTACCTATCCTCACTCCAAAAGCATGCCAGTACATACGCTTACCTACAACAAATAATTCCACCCTAGGATGCAGCAAGAAACCTATCACGAACGTGCCAGCTAGTTTATAGCAAGTAGCCAGGCGAAACACCACCACCACAAGAGCGTTCCATACAAAACTCTCTCCCACCCAAGGTGAGGAATCTGGCCCAACGCTGCAGGTGGGAGGAGGGCACACCCGCGGAGAGGGACAAGGGATGGAAGGGTGGAGCATGAAGTTCGTAAAGACGCTCGGGCATGCGGGAAGGGTTCTGACACAACACACAGGAGGCTAGTGAAAGTGCATGCAATTGAGTTCAACTAATTGTTACCTAGACGCGGAGGGTGGCAAGTGGCATTTTTGTTATCTCCGAGTGTAACCCTAGAGTTGTTATCCCGTATTGTCCGTGGGAAGAAGGAGTCCTTGAGTCTGCTAGTCCTGGCATCTATTTCCCGAATTTTGTACACATGATCCAAGCGACCTATATATGTTGGAGAGCGAATAATTTTCGAGACCTCGGTGCTGAAACATGCGGATCCGAATTTATTTAGTAAGTTTAACCTAGCATTGAGTCGTCTTTCTTCCAATGATTCCCATCCCAACTCCATAAGCATTTCAGTGACGCTTTTCGTTTTATCGTAACAGTTTTCCACGAAACGAGCTGCCCGGCGTTGGACCTTCTCAATTTCCCGAATGAGGCCTTTTTCACACGGATCCCATACGCTACATGCATATTCTAAATGGGGCCTTACAAGAGCGTGATAACAACGTTCCTTGACCTTGGAGTCACTTCTACCGACAATGCGTCTAATAAATCCTAATTTTTTATATGCTTGCCCGCAGACTTTACGTATATGGGTCCCCCAAGTTAAGTCTTTAGTGAATGTAACACCTAGGTATTTCACCGAATCAACTACTTCAAGGTCAACTCCAGCTAATTTGTAAACTAATCCCGTGGATCTTTTAAAGAAATTTACCACCGAACATTTATTAAGATTTAAAGGCAATCCCCATTTTGAACACCATTCATTAATGCTATTTAAATCACGTGCTAGAATTAAACGATCCTCATCCCCAGATATCTCCCGATAAATCACTGTGTCATCCGCGAACATCCTTATCTTACTTTTCACTTTGCGGTTCAGATCGTTAACAAAAATCAAGAATAGTAACGGTCCGATAACACTTCCCTGAGGAACCCCCGAGGTGACTCTTACGCTGGTAGAACTAGCGCCGTCAAGGACTACCCTCTGTTCCCGGTCTGAAAGGAAGTCTTCAACCCAATTTATTGCCCCCTTGTGTATACCTGCGCCCTTTAATTTATGGATGAGTTTACCATGCGGAACCTTATCAAATGCCTTTTGAAAGTCTAAAAAGATCGCATCCACTTGCCTACCACTTTCACCCGATAAAAGTAAGTCATGTGTGAACAATCCTAATTGGGTCTCGCATGAGCGGGTTTTTCTGAATCCGTGTTGATTGTCACTTAAAAAGTTAATGTTATCAAGATGTCTCATTATGGAACTGACAATTATGTGCTCTAAAATTTTGCAACTTATTGAAGTGAGAGAAATGGGTCTGTAATTGCTGGGGTCCTCCCTGTCACCACTTTTAAAAATAGGCGTTATTTGCGCGGTTTTCCAATTCTTAGGGACTTTGCACTCAGTGAGTGATTTGTTAAATATAAATTCGAGATACGGGGCGATGTTAGGGGCTAAGTGTTTTAGCACCCGAGCTGGTATATTTTCGGGACCCGGGGGTTTGTTTGGTTTGATGTCTTTGAGCAATTTGGCAATTCCTTGCTCGTCCACTGTTATTTTTGTCATGGGTTCAGTATATATTGTTTCTTGGAGATACGCGGTAGCTACATCGTTCGTGAAGACGCTCTGGAAGAATTCGTTTAGAATGTTGGCTTTAGCTTCACTGTCAGTATGAATGATATTCTTGCAGTCCCTTAAGCAAGCCACGGTTTGTTGACCCCCATTTATTTCCCTAACATATGACCAGAAAGCTTTGGGGTCAGTGTTCAAATACTCGCAGAGTACTTTACGTTTAAAATCTTGCAAAGCGCTACGTAATTGTGTTTTAGTTTCAATTTTAGAGGATCTATACTTGTCCAAAAGCTGTTTATTGTCCAAGGGTGATGAGTTCAGACCTGCTTTCTTTACCCTAGAGTGTAACATTCTTTGCTTTCGAAGGGCTTTTTTAACGCCTTTGTTGTACCACCTTGGGTCGCGATTTGCTTTAACGTATTTTACAGGGATGAAATCTGTTATTCCTTTTTGCATAATTTGGACAAACTTTGTCCAAGTTTCTTCCACGGTGGCAAGACTTAAGCGCGTTTTGAAATCGTGTAGTGAAGAGTTTAAATGGCTGGCAAAAGTTTCAAAATCTGCTTTGTGATAATTATAAATTTTTCTTTTTGGCTTGACATTCTTTTTTATTTCTACGTTCAAGTTGATAATAACAGATTTATGGTCACTTATACCCTCGTCGGTTGATACACTATTAATGCGTTCCGGTGTGTTCGTAAGAAATAAGTCCAATATGTTCTTTCCACGGGTGGGAGTGCGTACTGCTTGATGAAGCGAGTTTCTTTGAACCAATTTTAGTAAGGAATTGCAAGATTCGCGATCACGGGTCCGAGATTTAACGCTATTGCTATCCCAGTCGATACCAGGGAGGTTGAAGTCACCACCAATTATATTGATGCATTTATTATTTTTGCGTGTAAATCTATTTATTTGTTCATTGAGGGTATTAAGTGTTTGAAAATCTGAGTCTGGGGGTCTGTAGAAAGAGCATAAATTAATGTTGGGATGATTGGATCGCAGTATGGTGCACCAAACACTTTCTATGTTATTATTTTCAAATGCAAGTTGTCTGCTTTCAAGATTACTTTTCACAGCCACGAAAACTCCGCCTCCGGGTCTTGTACATCTATCATGTCGGTAAACTGTAAAGTTTATTGGGAAAATTTCTTGGTCATTGATGTCATTACAAAGCCAACTCTCTGTGCCTAATATTATATCAGCCGAATGACATTGGATTATGTGCTCGAGATCCGCTATTTTATTTTTGAGGCTTCTGCAATTTAATACAAGTATATTTAGATTGTTTTTCTCTTGAATCACGCCCTTGTTTGTGTCTGACCGTAATTTACGACACGTTTGTGGAGAAGTGCATGTCAAATGTCTTTCTACGTCAATGCCAGGGTTGTCGGTTACTTTTACATGTCGGTTGTATGTTGTATTAAAACAAGGTTGTGTTTGTTCTGTTATTTTTGGGATCTGTGAGGCGTAACCTGATCTCAAGTGACAAAAAGCGCTGGATTCTACTTTATTTATCCCAATATATGACCTGCAAGGTCGGGGGTGCTTTATCAACTCTCAAGAGTGTAACTGGTGATTCAGGGGTTTGAAATCGTCGAGTAGATATATTCGATTTCGTGGTCTTTTCTCCAGGGAGAAAAGGAGTTCTCACATATTTCGGTCGTCCATTCGCTGTCATTGACATATTTTACAATTGGTTTCTCAAAATATTCATTGTAGTTTTGCCTAAAAATGAAATTTTACACTAACATTGTCTTCTGTTCAGGGTTAAACACGAAATGTTTGCAATTCCTTAATATTTCAAGTATTGCATGTACTATTTGCACGTCTCCCAATTTAAACTCGGATACTGACTTATTGCGAAGCATTGTGTTCTCCTTTAACAATTTTCTTCACGAAACTGGCAGTTTTTCTCTCTATCGTTTTTAATCCTGTAATAATATCTTTAAATCATGAACCAAAGAGCTTTGAACAAGATATCAACTTGACGGGTTTTGATCGATCTCACCTTGAATTGGAATTCATAGCAAGGAGGCAAATACACTTTGCTATGCCATTTGAACATTCACATTGACTATGGTGGGCACTCATTTTACCTTTGGAATTGCAAATTCCAAGAAACCGCAACAGTAACTTTTAACGGAGTGTTTCGCTAATATACATTTCAATCCAGCAATTTTAGAGTGTAAAAATCATTCGCCTTGGCCGGGATTCGAGATTAAGAGAGCAACTCGATAGCTTAACTGGTTATAGCACTCGGCCGGACATCAAGGAATCTGGGTTCGAATCCCGGTCAAGGCGGATGATTTTTACACTCTGAAATTGTTGCTTTAGAATTGCAGCCTGAAATTGAACATCATTTTAATGATTTCTTTTTCAATAGTCGGAAAACAGCACTTCGGCCTCTACATCGAACTTTGAACATTGATATAACAATTTGACAAATACATACACCCAAGCCCTAGGCGGATTAAAAGCCCCCTAGTTGGGAATCCAACGCACGACCTCTGACTTGGTAGACGAGGAAGTTACCACGCCGCTACAGGGGCTGGAATAGTATTAGGATAATGCACTAAAGCCACATACAGGATGCGTACGTGGAAGATGAAGCGGGTAAATTAAGTGAGGAACGTATAAAGTACAGAACAATATAAGAAAAAAATGTATGAATGGGACAAGAGGCGGAAAAGAACTCAAGGGGAACATGAGATCATGCGTTCATATACATATCCTCTCCATTTTTCAAAGCTATCAGTACATGCACGACCCATATTAAAAGGATCTTAATATGCAATGTGAAACTTTAAAATGTGTATACATATATACAAGTACCTACAGTTGGACCCTTTTTTATCAATAGCAGCATTCGTATAGTATGCATGCATAAAAGGATTGATAAGGCTTTGAGAAACGGACTCTAACTGTAAAATGAGCGAATAATAAAATTGAGAAAGATGATTCCATGTCAAAGACCAGATTTAAAATGCATATGGTTCAGGAGAAGAGGGAAAAAAGAAGAGAGAGCCATGTAAGGAGAGAGGGCGTATGTACAAGGGAGTTGTAAGTAAGGGAGTTAGCAAGGAAATAGTGGAGGAATGAAGTCATCCAAACTTCGGGTCGAAAATATTCTTAGCATTAGTAGTTAAAGAGTAGTTAAAGAGTCGGCCTAAAATAGGGGTTATTCCATCATTAGGAATAGGTGTGGGTAATTAGGTGAAGGTGGTATATCATAAATTGGGAAAATATTTAGAAGGAAACCCAGCATAGGATTCAGCCAACTTTCGTCAAATGTGCCATGGGGTAAATTAAAACAATTATATGTCCCACCCGACGGAAGGCTTATTCCGATTGAGGTTCACAACACTAACTCACGTAGAGTATCTCACGTAGAGTTTGGAATACCAATTAAAACTTCTGCCACTTCCGGGATTCGAAACAGACCTTTCAGGATGAGAAGCCAACCACCGACCCATTTGTGCTTAAATCTTCTGTAACAGCACCTACAAGAGGCTTTTTAAGGCACAAGAGCCATCCCAAAGGTATAGGACTTATTTCAACCCGGATAGACGGAAGAACGGGCAGCTGTTTCTCTGGTTGGGTTCGAGGGAGGGGAGTCTAGGGAAAGACTGGAGGCCGGTGGCAGTTTTGCAGAGCGGGTATCGCTCGTTTGCGAAGCATCTGTAACGCTAAATCGCTAAATCGTTATTCTCTGTCATGAACCAGTTATTGGAACAGCGCTGCGTCTCGGACGAACAAAAAAATCGCACGCGGATCTGCCCAGAGCTTATCGACCGTATGATTGAGGATCAATTTTTTTTAGACAATGACCCACGATATTTCTTCGTCTTCCCGGTGTAGATGCACAAGGGTGCTAGTTCGAAGGCTTTTGAGTACTTGTATGTGTCTCTTCTGGCAATGCATATTTTAAATCGATTCAGTCCTACTACTTTTAGGACAGTCTTTCTCAGAAAGGAAGTTCCCTTTAGACGTAGGTTGACGCTTACCCTCCCAATCCAGATAGTTGGTGCAACAGCCCTTCGCGGACCTCCCAGGGCGAGAGATAGACCACCCCCGTCCCGTCCTTTGGTGGCATTGCCCTCTCCCCTGAGACGTGACGGCGGCGAGCACCACCGCCCGGAATCGGAGGCTGTGTGGGTTGAGGGCCACGAGAGGTTGAGGGGGTGAGAGGGGCAGCGGGGGCAGAGGAGGAGGGTGATGGGAGAGGGGATGAAGGCACAAGTTTTTAATCTCCACCCGTCCTCCATAGCAGCCCGAGACTTGATATTTGTTTTTCCCTTTGATTTCTTGCCGCTTGTATTAACGAGATGGTCGGGAGGGATTTTAAGAAAAGAAGAAGTTTCCCAAAGTCGGGAGGGAAAGTTTCACGGTTTGAAGTGATTAACTCGACGATGCTCTTTCCCTTGGCTCCCCGTGGTTCAAGAAGGAGCCCCAACCCTCTCCCGAGTCTCGAAATTTCCTGTCGGTACTCATTTTTTCCAATCTAAATTATTTCTTTCCTCCTATTCCGTGGCGTAAATTCGCCTGAGATTCAGAGCATCGGGTGAAGTATTTCGTGGTGAGGTAAGGCCCGGAGAGTGGGAAGGAAGAGCCAGGGTAATTAAGAAGGAAAATAACAGTCAGTGGGTCCTGCGCATGGAGTTACCCGGGTCATTTGCATATATTTCGGAATGTAAATTTTTGTATAGGAGACTTTGCCAGCCAAGAGAAGTGATTAAAATTGCGGCATCCTTTTATTGCTGCTAGGTCCTTTACGACAGACATAAAAGTTTCCATGGCTCAATTTTCTCTTTTAATCTTCTTTTACTAGTTCATCTTTCATGGTTACTACGGAGCATGCAGTTGTCTTTCTACATTTGAATATTTTACTAAATCTGTGAGTAGTTCTTTATCACGAAATATAGTCACAGGCACAGACTGCATTCAATTCGGACAAACAACCCCCCACCCCCCACCGACCTTTTCATTTCACGCAAATTTATCGTTACAGTTTTAATTCGACTATTTTCGAAGTGTTCTTCCCTCAAAATTATATTTCCTTTCTTTAGAATCGGTTGGATTTTTCCGAAAAAGTAAACGGGGTTGCATTTCCATTTAATGCTATATTTGCATATTTCTCTCTACCCACTTTCTTTCAGTGCCTTTTGTGCGGAGTTTCAGTTAAATATTGGGTTCAAAGATGAGACTTGAGATCTTAAATTTCCTCTTGTAAAGACTTATTACTTACTACACCCTGATATTGCACTTCTGGTCTCCTTGACGGAGGAAGTTTTTGAGTCAATTTCTTTTGGAATGCTTCTCGGGAGTTACGACCTGGAGAGAAATGACCTTATCAACATTTGCATTTATACTCATCTCGGGTCCATCTAATTATTCAAAGAGATTTTTATTAAGCCTTTTGAAATTCATTGGCTACCTGTAAAGGACAATGAATTTATAGTTGGTCTTATCAAGTATTTCGATATGACAAAAAACTGCGAGAGGTCGGAATATCTACTTTTTTCGAACCAAATTTATGAATAGTATATCAAAGTTTCGTCGCAGACAAGAACCCATTAGATTAGTGACTTGAAGAACGGGGTAGAGAAGCGTGATTGAATATTTTTTATTCAATTTTCAAGGGCAAGTGTACATTATAATGTTTTGACTTTTGACATCTAATATCCGTCTAGGTTTACAAAGACGACGCTCTGTCAGCCTTTAAGAAAGTGCGTTTGTGTTCCAGAAAGGATTTATGTAATCATTTTTGAAATAATAACGTCCCCAGAGGGTAATATGAATATAAATTTGAATCAGCGCGTTACGGACACAATCAATTTTCTCTCTCTTCTGTGACTCGTTGATACATCATAGGTGTTTTCAACATTTTTATCCATTCTTAGGCGAAGAAAGCATTACACATAAAAACTTGATAGCCTGATTAGTTCTTAATTGGCACAAAAATAAAACGAATGCCCAATCTAATAAACATAATGCACCATGAAATTTGTTACTACATATATATCGTGAGAGATTGTCTTTTACACCTTAGCTGCTGCATGGAATTGTTTTTTTTTCGTTTCTTTCATCTTATGCATTCGAATTAGCGCGGAAGATTGAATTCCTGCACTTTTTCATTGCACATTTCTGCATACAATCACACCAATGATACGCGCGTTAGTGTTTGCAGCCGCTCGATGTTACGAACACATTTTGCACTTCTCTCGTAGATGACGGCCCATAGGAATAAAAAATACTTGTAGACGACGAATTCGAAAAGCCTTATTTTTAAATTGTTTAATTATTTTGTTATCCTACTCTACAAGACACCACTAGGGTCTGTGGCACACTACAAATAAATCATAAAAAATTAAGTTTTGCTTAATTTTTAGCAGCAACATATTTCTATAAAATAATTCACGCAAGGAAGACAATGACAATTACAGATAAATTTACTGCAATACGTATGTGAAATACATTTTATTCGTACACGAGAGGAGTTCGTACCTTTCACAATATAGCTCATCTGCACTGGACGAGATGAATCAGCAATCAACCCAAATTGAAGAGGATCTCCTATACCGGCAGAATATTTAAAAAAAGGCGTAACCAGTGAAAGCTAGCATTGCTCTTTAATTCTCGCCACACATCCCCATAACTCTTCTGACGAAGAAACTAAGTAACTAATGAAACGGCGTATAAGACCAGGATAATATTAATTTTAGAGTACTCATCAAGTATAGAGATCATATGAAGAAGAGATTATTGCAAAACATGTTTCACCTTTTTTGATGCCGTTACAATAGCCATTAGTCTTTGTCATTGTTAATTCATCGTTTATTTTTCATTCCGTCCATTTTTTTATGCTTTCTTCTTCATGGCCAAGTCTACTCTAGTCCTAGATATTCAAAACTACGCTCCATATTTAAGTTTAAAGTAGTTAGCCTTAAGTTTTTATTTGAGGAACCGATCAGTAAGTCCTGACTCTTCTTCTACGATTTATTAAACAAAGCACACCCTCTTTTCCCTAAACTCCCTCCTACCCAGCATAGGGTTCGCCCCTTGCCCCAGAAGCAAAGAGGCAATGTTCCTAATATCTGTAGTCTCATTGGCTTGGCTTTGCTATTATTTTTCATCCTATACCAACCATACCGATATGGTAATGCGCTGGTTAACGATTGTACAACTTTGGTTGAATAGTTAATTGTAGCTGAATAAAACGCATTCCTGACTGATTTGAAGAGTTTCCTCTTTACTTCCATCCACCCTTAAATGCTTCCTATACTTTTCTTACCATTTTCTCCGCATTTCAATTAAGAACATCAGATTATAATGGAAATCGATGTATCTTCTATAGAACTTTCTATTTTGACTCTTCATGTGCAGTCTGAAACAGGTCCCGAATGACTTGTTTATCCCTTTTTCCCTGCAAAATGTATATAAATTATTCCCAGTTCACTCTGTAAAACACATTTTCAAATTACATGAGGCATTCAAATATACACTTATTCCAACATTTATTATTTTTATTAGTGATCTCATTATTTCTGTGGCATGACATCCTTACTACTCATGTTCATAGCTCTTAGTTTTTTCCTCGATAATCTCCATCATTACCTTTTCCGCAAATGAAGTATAACTTTCAAGTTTACAGTCCTCATATAGCTGCATTTTCCATTTTTAGACTTTGCATCATCTAACAAAGTCTTTCAGTCGAATTCCTACCTCATAAATGATACCGATCAGCCCAAAAAAAAATCCTTCCTAGTCTTGAGAAATTCCGGAGCATTATTGCGTGGATGAGTATTTTTGATTAGTTATTTTTTCACGTATTTCAAATATTATTTCATTTGGTGACCTCATATTATAATTTGTAAATAGATACCGAAATTATTATTGATATATATATATATATATATATATATATATATATATATATATATATATATATATATATATATATATATATATATACGAAACCCAATCCAGCAACATAATCTACTTCAGGTCCCTCTTCATCTCCGTGTACCTCCTTCTCCCCTTCATCCCGTCTAACACCCCTATCCTATTCCTGCCCTTTCCTCGCTTGCCCAACATCCTCCCCTCTATTACCCTCTTCAACATTCCACAACCGCTCAATACGCCTTTCATCCATTTTTCCTGCCTCCATAGGATTTCTCTCAACAAACCCTTCTCCTCCCCCACCATTTCTAGTACTTCCTCATTTGTTTTCCTTTCGGTCCATTTCACCTTCTCCATTCTTCTCCACACCCACATTTCAAAAGCCTCCAATCTACGTCTATCCTCCTGCTTCAGCGACCACGTTTCCGCGCCGTACATAGCTACGCTCCATATCAGAGTTTTTACGAGTCTTGTTTTAACATCCCTACTCAACGTCCCCGTCATCAACTCCCTCCTCCTTGAGAAAGCCTCCTTGCCTAGCGCAATTCTTCTCCTTACGTCCCTACCACTTTGACCGTGTTGGTCCAAAGCACTTCCGAGATATGTAAACTGTTCTACCTGCTCTATTTTTTCCCCGCCTATTTTAATATTTAGCTTAGTCTTTTTCTTTCTGGAAAATCGCATAACCTTTGTTTTATTAATATTGATTCTCATCCCATATTTATCGCACTGCACCTCCAATTCACTCAACAATGCTTGCAACCTCTTGGCTGACTGAGCAACTAATGCTTGGTCATCAGCAAACCTAACCGATTTTACGAATTCCCCTCCGACTTTCATTCCTACCTCCAGTTCTTCCCATGCCTCTTTAATCATTTCCTCCACATATACGTTAAACAGTACCGGTGACAATGGGCAACCCTGCCTTACACCTCTTCCTAACACTGCCCATCCGGACTCTCCGTTCCCCACTCGCACCTGAGCAGTCTGAGACATGTACAGGTTGCGGATCAGTCTCTCGTCCCTCCAATCCATTCCTATTTTCTGCAATACACGCATTATTTTTTCCCAATTCACTCTATCAAACGCTTCTTCGAAATCTACAAAACAGGCAAAAACGTCCTGATTATATTCTATATTCCTCTCGACTAGTCATCTCATTACTGCAATGGCATCACGCGTACCTCTTCCTTTCCTGAACCCAAACTGATCATCCCCTAAGTAATCATTTGCCTTACTCTCTATCATTTTGTTGATGATCCTGAGAATAACTTTAGCTGCGTGGGATATCAAACTTATTGTTCTGTAATCCTCACATGACGAAGCCTTTGGAATAGGAACTAACACCGATCTCACAAAATCTTCCGGCGAGATTCCTTCCTCAGAGATACTACGAATCAATCCATATAGAGTCTCCTTTCCACCTTTCCCTAACCATTTCAACATTTCTACAGGAATATTGTCCACCCCCACAGCCTCATTTGCTTTCATCTCCTTTAATGCCCTTTCTATTTCATCGTCGAGTATGCCTGGACCTAAGCTATCTTCTTCTACGTCATGTTCCTTTTCTATGTCTAACCTTGTCGGCCTAAGTTCTTTACCATACAGTGTTTCCATATATTTCTTCCATCTCTCTTGGATTTATATATGTATAATGATGGGCACTATAGATTATATATATATATATATATATATATATATATATATATATATATATATATATATATATATATATATATATATATATATATATATATATATATATATATATATATATATACACACACGAGGGTCATCCGGAAAGTAGTACCCGTTCGTGCCGCATGAAGTGCTGACGACGCGAGTAGCCGCTGGACGAGGTCAGATAGCTTAAGTGGCTTGTCTTCCTTCTCTGAGCCAAGTTGCGTGACGCTAGCATTGCCTGTGTTGTTTCTGTGATTGTTTACAATGTTTAAAAATATTGAGAACGCCGCCAGTTGTGAAGTGAGGGCAGTGATTAAATTCCTCAATGCAAGAAACGTTCGCCCATGTGATATTCATCGCCAATTAAAGGAGGTGTATGGAGACAATGTAATGGACGAGTCGTCTGTTCGGCGGTGGTGTCGCAACTTCAACATGGGGAGGGGGAACACACACGACGATGAGCGTTCGGGGAGACCGTCTGCCATTACAGACCAACTGGTGAGCTCAGTTGACGAATTCGTGAGGAACGATCGGCGCGTCACAATTGATGACATCTGTGAGCATTTTCCCAATGTTTCTCGAACAATTGTTCATGAAATTGTTAAACACCATCTGCATTATGCAAAAATTTGTGCAAGATGGGTCCCTCGCATGCTTAGAGATGAGCACAAAACCAAGCGTATGGCTGCAGCACTGACGTTTTTGGGACGTTATTCTGATGAAGGAGACTCTTTCTTGACTCGCATAATTACTGGTGACGAAACATGGGTTTGTTATGCATCACTTGAGAGTAAACAACAGTCAATGGAGTGGCATCATGCTCATTCACCAAACAAACCAAAAAAATTCAAGACAGTTCTGTCCACCAGGAAACTCATGGCAACCATTTTCTGGGATCGACGAGGTGTATTGCTTATTGATTTTATGGCCCGTGGAGACACTATTAATGCCAATGCGTATTGTGAAACATTAAAGAAATTACGGCGGGCAATACAAAATTGGCGGCGAGGTCTATTGTCTACTTGTGTCATTCTCGTTCATGACAATGCCAGGCCTCATGCAGCTGGGATAACACAAAAACTTTTGCAGCAATTCAAATGGGAAACTTTCGACCATCCACCGTATAGCCCGGACTTGGCCCCTTCAGATTTTCATCTCTTTACAAAGCTTAAAGACTTTTTGGCAGGAAAAAGATTTGACAGCGATGAAGAACTTAAAGAAGGAGTGACCCTGTATCTCAATGAGCTGGCGGCGAAGGACTATGCAGCAGGAATACAGAAACTTGTCACACGTTATGACAAATGCCTTAATTTGCTTGGAGATTATGTTGAGAAGTAGTTTAAAGTATCCTCTTTCAAATAAAATTTTTTATGTTTGTTAATATTTACTTTTGTGTCTTTATTTCACGAACGGATACTACTTTCCGGATGACCCTCGTATATATAGACATATTATAACTTGAAAATCCATATATATATATATATATATGGATTTTCCATATTAGTATATATATATATATATATATATATATATATATATATATATATACATATATAACTTTTGGACGGCACAATAGAACACAGAATAAAACAGAGAACACGTAAAAAGACACCCACACTGTAGATGATTCAAGCGTTCGGCCTACTCCGAGGCCTTCTTCACGTCAGACTGTATATATTTTTATATATATATATTTTTATATATATATATATATATATATATATATATTTATTTATTTATTTATTTATTAGAGCTACAGTAATGAAGTTACGGATAGGTTTTTATCAATTTATCAATTTGACATCGTCCTCCAGCTAAACTTCCCACTCCGGATTCTCATTTAAAACTCGGGTCCCCATTCATTTCGAGACGGGATTTCCTCCTCCTCAGAAAGGACTGTGACATCCCAGCGGCGAACGCAGTTGCCCATCTCATTCCGGCTGACAAGGTAAGTCGCGCATGGTGTGCACCCGAAAAAGGCTGAACAAAAGACGATCTAGGTTGCTTCGTTTAAACAGTTAAACGAGTAAATGGTGGCCCTGGTGTTAGTGGATAGTTCTGACGAAGGGAGGTTGGGAGGAGGGCGGTAGGTAAGGAAACGCGGGAGAGGGGGGCTGGAGGGACGCTGAGAGTGGAACGGGGAGGAGATGAGGGACGACTGCCTGTTGAGTTCCGTGAAATATTCTCCCGGTGCGTCTTAACTTCCTCCCGGATTCGCGCCACTTATTCGCGGAGTTATAGGACATTGCATGCAGGAGAGCTGGAGGCCACGGGAACCGTCTTCCTTCCATTCAGCCCCTCCCCTCTTACCCCCTCTCCACTCTTCCCCCTCCAGAACACTCCACCCCTCCTCCCATGCAAACTCACACACACAGAGTGCAAGAATATTTGCCACGGAGGTGGGAAATTTATTCACCCTCATTCGCAGTCACTCACACACACACACAGGCGCACAGAGGCTAACGTGCCATCCTTCTTGCTCTCCCACGCGCCCCCTTAAAAACCAACGTATTCTTTCTCACCCCCTCCTCTCTCCTCGTCACTCCCTCCGCCAAGCGTCAGGCTCGCGCCTTGCCCCCTAGCAAATGAAGACATTCCACGACGCGACGCCCATTTCTCACCCCACCCCTTCCAACCCTCTAATTTCCTTATTTATCCTCTTCGCCTCCCCCTAAACGCGCCCCCGCATCGCACTCCCCCCAACGCAAACTCCACTCCCCCCACATCTCTCCCTCCCTCCCCTTTCCGCTCCCCTCTTCAAACGAAACGCCCCCTGCCCAGCTACTTCCACCCCCTTGACCCTGGCCGTTCAGTGCTCAGTTATGCATTTTACTTAAGTCGTCTCGCACAATACAATACAATGCCTTTCATTCAATGTGCAACTCTGGCTATACCTTCTAGGTTAGCTCTAGGTATTGCGTATTGAAAACTGTTAATGCAACTCACTAAAATCCTGTCGTCCGACCAATGTTTGGGTACTTTCACGGTCACTGCATAAGGCTATGACAGTAAAATTTACGTACTAAACCTATTTTGGCAAATAATATCTTTTTCCAAGCTACAGAATTTTTTTTACGAAATGGGTAGATTCTACGAATGTATGACTCAAAGTTGAGAGAGAAATGTTATAGGTGTTACTTAATTTTCATATTTCTCATTATAATGGCTGTTTTGTGTTCCATCTGTATTTCAACCTCTACGAGGAATTGTTAATATTCCGATTGTATCTTCTAAAAATTTGTATTTTATAATAAAATACCTTGTTTTAGTATGAGGCGAACGGTAACTACGCCCTTATGAAATAATGGGAAGAGTTGACCCCAGCCGTACTCCTATAAACTGGCAATGGGTAGGAAGGGAAGTTAAGAAAGATATAAGTTATCAGAATAAATATAATAAAAGATACTAAAAATAAATTAATAAATAGATACCGCAAACGGTCAAAACAACCGTGTGTTGAAAATTAATGCTTGAAGACAAGTTACTATATTTAACGCTGAAGAGGCGTCCTCCGCTCTGGTCATTAGCTTTAATACAACAAAATTCGGGTTATATCGTCTTTTAATTAATGAATGAATAAAAAAATAAACTCATTTTGAATCATTGTTCTTTAAAATGAAAAAAAGTTCCTTAGAATTTAAGTAATTTTTGGAAATAGCCATCCAACTTCCAAGTTACCTCTTCATGTCTAATTTCCTTCGCTTTTCTATCCATCCGTCTCAGAAATATGAAGTACGTTAATTTTAGGAACTTGTCAACTCCGTCTCTAACATCCTAGTCTCTTCAAAATGTTACAGACTGTGTATTGAAAGTAATAATTGGTAGCCACATATTTGGACTTTAAGAGCATTAATTCAGTTTACAGCTACGGGTGATGTGGAATTCTAGTTCGTTGAAGCGAAACCATACGACAGAAATTTTGCAATTAACGTAGTTTGTATGCTCTATAATTGCACAAGGAATTGAGTGGATATTAAGAAAAAAAATTGTTGTCATTCAGAGCGTGAGTTGAACTATTTTATGTCGTCTTACATTGCGCTATGATTTCATTATTATTTTTTTCAAAGATTGAAGATTGAAGAGAGTTGGCTCACAAGTAGCATTTTGCCCCATTGGCATTTCCAAATTTAATACTGGTGCAGTAAATTGGCGATACGGCCTTCGTTGCTAGAACTTTAAATAGAGATAAGACAAATCTCTTTCTCTTGTAAAACGCACTAGTTTAATGGTACTTCCCGTATTATCTCTCTACCGTACACTATAAGTTTCGTTAAATTAACTCGTAGGGAATTTGCATATACGGCAATGAAATTAAACCGTGCTTGGTATCTAAGTTTTCTCTCTGGCACTGAACTATTCGTTCCGGCAAAGTAAAATAACTCTGCTTTTGCCTCAATTTATCCATTTCACTTACAAAAGAATATCCACATGCACTCATCAAAATTTTACGGGTAGATTACCCGAACTCAGTTTTGCATTTTCCTTTGGATGTCTATTTTTAGTAAATCCGTGGCTGCGTTCTATGAACTTGTGAGCCACTGGGATAATACACCTCCCGTTGGTTGATTTTTTTCAACATTTTGCGTATTCATTGCTCAAAAATTTCCTTGCCGAAACCTAACAATGTATTTCGGTTTAATTATGGAGATTGAACTTTTGTACCTTTTCAAAGGGTCGCAATTGCGTCGGGCGCACGAGGGTTCCATTTGCATTCGAGCTGAGTCACATACGAATGTTAATTTGATTGTTTAAGCATTTCAGTGAGAAATTAATGACATCCAATTTATTAATTAGGCAAGCATTTTATTTTCCTCATTGAGACTGATTTCTCCTTTCTTTCAACGGATATCTCCCTTTTGACCATTAGTAGTCCGTTCAGAATCGTGCCATCATATTTAACCTCATAATCACTGTTTCATACACTGATTCTAAAAATTATAATTTATATGTTACTAGTTTAAACCCTTGTTGTCATTAAAATGCTATCGCGCTCAATCTTTTGAACATTCTTCTTAAAGTGTAAGGTTGTACAATTCGCAAAACATTCATTAATACGCTAGTATCGGTTTCATCACATGGGTAACTTATTCAGGTACAACAAATCTACATTACAATATTTACAAGTGAAAACTTTGAGAAAAGGATAGGGGGGAGGGTAAAGGGGAGTGGAAATTGGTTGTGATCCCGCCAAGTTGGGGAAGCGGGATGGGATTTTTAGAGGAAGGGAGAGTAAGATGGGTGGAGGAGGGTGCGAGGGAGTGTGGAGGTATGGGTTAAGCGTGGAACAGTGGGGTGCGCAAGTGGTGAGCGGACCATGCGAGTTTATCTTAGGACTCTACTATTTTTTATTGTGGTTTATCACTTCAAGCTTGTGTTGCAGTGGTCTCTTCTCCTTTATCCTCAGAAAGTTGAAAAGGACCACTGTGTGGTCGAATCACGCGTATCTGCTTTTCACACCATTATGTTTCTCTAGTTTTATGTGATTTGTTTCGCCTTCCTCCTTTATTTTTTATATTTTTCTTTCTTTCGATTCAAGGGCTTTAATCCCTACCATTTTAAGTTTTGACAGCGCCAACAGACCATCCAATGTTTTATACAATTCATATTCCCAAGTGTTGGTATTGCTATTCTATAATACGTAACTGAGTATATGTGTGGGTATATTATTCCCCTGAGGTAGGTCCATGACGTTTGGCTCAATTTCATCACAAACCTTTTCAGTCGCTTCCTAGCTAACACGTTGGTGATTAAGGTAGCGCAGAGCCAGTCAATGGTGAGGGAAAAACTTTCCTGCAAATCGCTTAAAGCTAACCAGGGTGATTGTGTGTGTATACTATTTGTAAGTTCCCGAAAGTCCCTCGCAATAGGATTAATCTCTTATAAACCCATTTGGGAAATAATCCCTCCTTATATAAATGTGAACGTCCTACTATTTTGAATGATTACTTGATCACTGGCGAAGGTTTAACTTTCCCCGTAAATCACCACACCAATCTCAGTTTTGCCCCGCTCCTTTTTTACTTTTACAGTGGCGTAAAAAAACCCTTTAGGGCTTAAGGAATTATTATTCAATATAGTCTAAAAAGTGGCCGTAAGAAGCTCAAATTGCCCTTTCCAATATTTTACGTTGAATGGTAATTATGTATAAACCTGGCAGTTCATTTGGTTCATGCGGTGTCATTTTTCGTGTAGGCCTCGTCAGACCCCCGTATATTCCAATGGGCACCACCTCAGGTTTTACCAAGCCGTGTGTGAATATTCAGTCAACCGTTTCGCACGAAAAACATCAGGCGAAAAATTAATTGCGGTTTGACCGTGCAACCATGCGCCTAAAAGCCCAAACCGCGCTTTTCTAATTGAGTTTAGGAGGTGAGCATTTATCTCGTCCGGAATCAGAACCGAATTCATGTTGATTACTGAAGTAGGGTTTATTTTTGCATTTTTAATAGGAGCCAAACTAATGGGCTAGGTATGGAAATGATTTTATTTAAAAAGGGGGAGAAAAAGATTAAATTTAAGTGTGTTGAAGAAGTCCTTCAAATCAAGGATCTCTTGGAACGTAAAGCAGGGCATGGATGTCATATCTACATCTCCATAGTACCCCGCAAGCCGCCGCAAGGGCGTTTGGCGGGGGGTGTTAGGTCATCATTCGTAAACTAGAATAAAAAAACATGCAAAATCAAATCATGTTACCTTTACACGAATATTTGCTTGTTCATGCGCTTGACAAACCTTGATCACGCGAAAGAAAGTACGTGTATGTAACAATATTTAATAACAGGATACGTTTATTCAGATTATGCTGTAGAACTGTTAAAAAAGATGGGTTTCATAAATAAAAATAGTAGCATGCTGGATATGGAAAAATATATTCACTACCAATTTTAATTATCTCCTAAGAGATTTTTGCCATGTCTATTATGATCTCTAATGGTTCGAGGAAAAAACGACATTTTAAATCTGTTCGTTATACAATATATCTCCCTGATTTGACGAGGATAATCTGATCTATCATAGTAAGAGGGGGCCTGTAATATGTTCTTAAAATCCTCAGATAATAACCTACCTCAAATTTACGCAGCACATTTTACCCGTATATAAGCAAGCATATGGTCAACTAGTGGCTCCCATCCTAATACTTCCAATAATGTCGTCACGCCGCTAGTTGCACTTGATCTAGTTCGAAAATTTAGCCTACCTCATGAGGATCTCATACACTCACAGAGCATACTCAAGGTGGGGCCTAACTAATGTGAAATAACAAAGCTACTTGATCCATTCATTGCAATCCCCCAGTATTCTTTTCATGAATAATATATCTTATAAGGGAAAGAATAATACAAGGGCAATATTCACGGAAAATATTGATAGTGAGAAGTCATTTTTTAAAAGTGACCTGAAATCACTATTACCTTGATAGGTACAAAACAGGTAATGGAACAGCGTGAGAATGTTTGTACAATTTTTCCAATCGCCTAGTAGACCCACAGAAAATGAGTATTATTGACCATTTCTCGAATACGACCATCTTAATATGCGTATTGACGAATGAAGACTTATGTGCCGTACCGATATCAGCCACACGTAATTACACATTTATTAATATCCCTGCTTACTTTTTCTTGCAAAGGTTTTACTGATGCAAGCGGGCAAGAATATTTATTATTAAATCATCCTTTTCTATTCTATTATCAATATATTCTCAATAAATGAAACAATCACCATTCCTCGCACATTTACAATTTTTTATTCAAGTCTTTCAAAAATAAACAAGACAAATCTGAGTTTTTTTGTGAAAAATTTGAATTATATTAATTGGCACCAAAGTCTCTCAGCCAAATAAAAAAATATTCATTACGAAGATTTTATTTGCTGAGAACGGATTTATGCTGATCTGAGTGAACTAAAAGATGATAGACCTAATGGGATGCTATTGTGCTGTGCAGCATACGTAACGCAAGGATATATTTTTGTTGCAAAGATTTTTTTATTTGAAAAATTTATTTTTGCACAATTCTGTCATTATTTGAAATGAAAAAGTATTCCTTTTTAATTTTTAAGACTTTGAAGACTATTTAATTGCTCACTTATGCCTGTCAAGCAAAACTAAACTATAATTTGTCCATCTAACTGATACATCTACGGCACTATTCGTCATTGTTTTTCGTTTATTGGCAGGGTGTAAAATTATCCGTGGTTTTAATCCCAATTTTGTAAACCCTAAGCAAAAGAGTTGTCATTCCAAAACAGGGAAGTGATTTAAGTTGTCAAAAACCAATGGTTCTTTTCATATTCATAGACATTAGACCCCAAATCATTTCTAGACCTTCATTATATTGCATAATTAACCATTGTGTAACGCATAATTATATTAGTCTTACCATCTCCTTTCACGTTTGACTCTTTGCTCCATAGGATTAAATGTCCCTTTGTGTGCTTCATGTCACTTTTTCCTCTTACATTCGTTCTATAATATTTTAACTAAATTATTTCTCAAAAAATGATTCATTACATTTTTTCCTCGTCTTACTATAACTTTCTTCATCTATTAAACATCATCCATTTTTCAGCATTCTTAATCCCGACCCATCAAATCCACTCATCCGCTTTCAGGACCATATTTTTATGGCATCCATCCTTTTTTGAAGTTGGTAGCTGAAGAGTTCATTACTTCCGTTCCATCGAGCGCCATTTTCTACGTGATTTTTTTCATGCCTTAATATGTTTCTATTGACCGCTGTTTAGAATTTCATATTATTAAGTGCTTAATCGCAAATGTCTAATTTTGAATGTAAGTTAATTGACTATTATGGTGCCATACTGTAAATTACCACAGTAATTTACAGTGATATCAACAAAGGTTCATGATAATTGCTCATTAAAACAACCCTGCTTCGGAAATGTTTCAACGTGTGTGTGGTATCTACCCACCGTCACCAAAAGAGATCACAAGGTCCTTCCCAATATTAGTAGAACTGAGTCCATTCAAAGAATTATATTGCCAGAATTGACAAATTCATTCAAAAGTCTTGGAAAAAACACCCTTGGGCGTCCACACACCAATGCCAGCGGGTTTTCCACGCCTCGCACTCCAAGGAAGGTGGCGCCCGGAACGCTCTTACGCTCCCTCGTCACGGCCTGTTGTAACGCTTCCACCGAGCCATGATTATATTCTTTCACTACAGATTTGAGGCAAGGGAAGAGGAAAAAGTCTGGTGGGCAACGTCAGGGCTGTAGGGTGGCTGAGGCAGGGTCGAGAAGCTTTTGACAGATTTTCTTTTGTTCGTCCCATAGCACTCGCGGCATCAACTTCGCACCTACCTTTCTCGTGCTCATCTTCTCGGTCCAAAGTTGATACACATCACTTTTAGGGATGACAAGTTCATCAGAAACCATGCGAACACTTAATGTGCGATCCCTGCCCAACAAAGCCATCACTCTTTCAAGCATTTCTTCACTTTTTCGTGAAATTTCGAGTCGAAATTTCGGCGTCTTCAGCATCTTCTCTACCCTCCCGAAACAACTCGTGCCACTCAAAAACACCCGATTTATCCATGACGATGTTATCACCATAAACTTCCTTGAGCATATCATGAGTTCATTTTCCAGTTTTTCCCAGTTTCACGTAAAATATTTTGGAGTGGTGCCATTCCAAAAACCGGTTCATGACGGAGTGGGACGAGGTTACGTTATAGAGGTTTCGCAAACGAACGATTCGCGCTCTGCAAAGACTGGGAGCAAACTACAACCGCCCTTCACCCTTTTCTGAGACGTCCCTTCCTCGAACCCAGCCACAAAAACCACCGCCGGTCCGTTTATCCGGGAAAAAATGCATCCTACTACTCTAGGGAGAGACCTTTTATGTGCTGGAATTCAGGGTAATTAGGGATTTTCGTGTTTTTTTCGTGACATCCCTTAGCCCCGCCTCTGTATCGTAGGTGTGCAAATGTTGCGTCACTAACCCATTATGCACCGTTTTTGATCTCGCGCGTGATATATTGGGGAGCGATTGTAAGGAAGAAAGTATGAAGTACGAGGGAAAAAGGATTGTCTTCACGCACGCTGCTTTACTTCTTATCTCTTTCATCATCACGGGCCCACGCTCCTCTTCCCACAGTCCAAAATCCTGCCCATCTTTCAATCCCTCCCAATCTCCACTCCTCACTTCACTCCCTCTCTACCCTTCCACTAGGCCCCATTCATGTAGAATTATTATCCTTCCCCCTCTCATCCCCTTCCAACCCCCATTGTCGTTCTCCCGTCACCACTAGTAGGCTCAGTCCCGCTCTTCTTAGTCTCGGTTTCACTTCAAATCTTATCTCCCAATCTTTCAATTCCACCCCTTCATAATTCTGCTTTATCTTTCATTTTCTCGGGATTATGACCGTTTTTTTCCATTTTGTTCTACCGAGAGAGGGAGTCCCGCTCCGAAAACTCATTTTCACCCCTCTTTCCGTTCCGCTGCGTCTGTTAATGCCGAGATATCCAATTATCCCCACACCCAATTTCCCTCCCTCCCACTTTACCGCCCCCTAAAACTGTCCCCCTCCCCCCCTCCACTTTCCCTCCTCCCCAGGCGCGTATCGCGGGAGTGTGAATTACGAGAGTGTGAATTTCTCTCTCTCTTCTCCTCTACTCTTCTCCAGTGAAAGTAGGTTCGTTCGACTCAGTCATCTCATCATATCTTCTCCCTCCCTTCTTTCATCTCTCTCTCTGTGGAATCTGTGAGCGGTGTAGTCACTTGCGGTTTACCGTGAGAGAATGAGTCAAAGAATTTTTCTCCCAATTTAAAAAAAGGGAAAGGGTTTGGAAGGGGAAGTCGGTCGATCCTCGCAAGGGTTCTTCCTTCAAGCTCTTTTCCCTCGTGACTCGTTTCCTTTGATTTGGAGGGATGGGGTTACCTGTAGCTTTTGTTGTGCGGGTTGTGCTCCTCAACTTAAGGTTAGCTTATGAAGAGTCTTCAATTCCCTCTCCAAACTCATTCGTTTTAAAACAATATCCTATCTTCTTGCTCCGAAGCATCTTAATACCCTTGCAGATCTTGCGGAAATTTGAATAATTTATCCATCAGTTCTTTCCAAATGAATGAGTGAGAAAAATAAAGAAAGTGATTTTTTTCTTCCCGGCATGTGCTATGTAAGACACGCTGAAGAATAACTGCACAAATGGGTATTCTCCCGCTTCACCTTTTTTCAAGGATTTTCCCACACTTTTCACCTAGATTGTCAGTAGTATATAATTGGAAATCCATTCCAATTAAATGTACCAATTACAACTTTCATCGGCAAATTATGTATCTTAGATTTTGTTTTAAGTCACTTGAAATAAATGTATATTTATTTTTAAATTCGTCTAATCAAAACTACATTTTTATGGATTTTAAAGTTTTATTCATATGCCCTTAGAATTAACAGGATTACGGCATTTGTGGTACAATTATTAGTTCTGGGTTGTGTCAAGGTTTTCAAATTTTATTGAGCTAAATAAAAAGATAAGAAATAATCGGTAAACTCTATTAAGAAGTCTGCTGGAGCGGCAATTGTCGTGTCAAAATGTCAAATGTCTTTCAATCTACCCCTAAAGGATGTCAGGTTACAAAATAGTTTTTCATGACGTTGACGGGAGTATTTTTTAATTCGAGGCTGTCATCATTTTTAGCAATACATTTTGACATTCACTTACATCATTGCAAGGGATCCCGGGATTTGATCATGGTAAAATTCCATAATTTATTCCAAACTGGCATGACTCAAATTCTAACCTCTGCTGTTCTCTTACAATGACGCTGACTGCGATAAATATATTTAAGGAGGGGAAATTTATTCTGGAACAAATTTGAACTTTAAATTCATTTGCATTTTTCGTGGAATTTCTAATCAGACAAAATTTTAAAAGATTATACGGGGAAAAGTATTTTGTATAATATTTGAACTAGATTAGCTGGTAGATTATGTTTTGCTATCTGTCAATCCAACTATTTTAGTCATCTTTCAGTGAAAGAGGGCGTTTCACCAAAATACTGGCATATTAAATAATACAACTATAATCAGTATTTAATTTATTTTTACATAAATCCTCATGGGATATAGGAATTTATAAATAACTACCACAATATTTAATTTAACCTTCTTAAATTTTATTGTTAATATTCTGGTTACTACGAAATTTTGCCATAATTTGGTTATACGAAGTACTATGGTGGTAGTAATTGTTGGCTGTTAATAATGATAATAAGAATTTTAACTAAGAACATTTCTTGACCACTATGTTTACATTTTTGTGACAATTGACCTTAAGGTGCGATGGCCGAACCCTCTTTTCGTAATAATTGCTTCAGTTCAGATACATTGAGAACATGACGACATCAAGCAAAATACCTAGATAAAACTCATGGCTGGGGTGAAATCAGAGATAATTTTTCAATTGGAAAGAAGTTTATTGTCATGTCATTGAAAAGGAAAGATTTCTTCCCAAAATGTTTAATGGTCTCAAGCAAACTGAAACTAATAAAATGTGAGTCAAGTGCAAAACCTCTTTTGCAGGAGAGATAAAAAAAAATGTTTTGACGAAAAACAGAAAAGTTTTGATTCATTTGAAAGGCACCGAAGAGTACTTACGCATACCTGACCATAACTTACGCATAGTATGAGAGGATAAGGGAGCTCTGTATTTTTTTCACTATTTAGGCCCCACTTGGATATTTTTGAATGAATATATGATACCTATCTTATGGTAATCTATATAGCTACACTCTTTTCTCAGTTTTTATTATTATATTTTCTCTTTAATTAAAATTGATACATTACTTTTCAGTACAGTTGAGTAAATATCCTTGATTAGAATAAATGGACGCTTTCGAGTATTTTTGTGAGACGCAAACGAATCTGAATTTAAAAAACATTTTTAATAGCAAAACAAAACAACACTCTCAAAGCAAAGTGGTAATATGGACGGATATCGCTAAAATTAGATCTTTTGGCAAGGTCAGGGGCTTCCATAGAGGTTCGACGAGCAAGGTGCGATCAAAATTCTCTGACTCAAAAATAATTCATCTTAAATTCGTTTAAGTGAGTGAAAAGTGATATGAAATATATTACCCTAATAGTTTCTGACATCAGTTTCAGAAAGTTTTCCCGCTGACATTTCTCGGTTCCCTTTTTAAACAGACTGACTCGTTTTCCCACAGTTAAAAATAAGCATCGCCTCGAGAAGATGTTTGTAGATCTCAAGGTTGACTCTAAAGCCGCGCGAAGCCGTGATTCGGGGTCAAATCTCTTGTTTAAGTTTCACGAGTAAAAAACAAAGTGAAAGTATCCCTGGACTTGAAGCGATCGGTACCACATGGTTCCTCCTGTCTACACATCACTTTTATGATTAAAAGAATTATCGGAAAACATGCACTTTCTGGACTCCTCTCCCTCTCTATTCAAAACATTGTTGTGTACAAGTGAAAAAGGTGAAACAAGTCATTTCCCTCGATGTGGTCCAAAAGAGAAATCTGGTGAGGCAGATTTCCAGATTACGTCAGTGAAACGAAACACTTGTCTCAGCGCGTGAAGAAACAGGCATCATCTGTATCCCATATCGATAATGGTAGCACGTTTGCGTTTAGGTCCTTTGCATATTCATGCCTGGTTAAATGAGAGATAATGGGATTCTATTAAGGATAAATATCCATGCATGGGAAAATGCATATTATTGAAAAAATAGTTAACTTTTTTAGCCCTTGTGGAGCATATCAATAGCCACTATGGGAAGAAAAATTTCTAAATATAAAATAAAAACAAAAAAGTCTATAAACTAAAAGTTATTTTTTAGGTTTCTCAGTATTTCAATGAGTGCAGAGTGCACTTAAAGAAAAATGAAACTATAAATTACTACTTATGCACCAAAGAAGATGCATTTTGAGCAGCCATCCACCAAGTAAATGTATTATTTCCAATTTGTTCGATTTATATTGCTTTAATGTGGACGTTTCAGGCAACTGTATCAGTAACTGAGGCTGAGCACTGTGTTGGTATTCCAAAAATGAAAACTAATATATTTTATTGGACAGAGAAGACCTCTGTTTTTTTTAACTCTCATGCATTAAGGACAAAACCAACAGTTTTCAAATGGTCTATTTTTGTCAGATCTCTTAATTCAACCAGAGAGGTATTGAGTCGTGTTTTTAAATGGCAGAGAGGTTTAGAAAAATTTCTACGGTAAGCAAATAATATTTTTCTCTTTTAGATTTAATACTTGTGAAATATCAAATACAACTAAACGGATGTGTCCACCACAGTGCGTTACACAGCACGGTACGTTAGATGTTCTGCCACAGTGTTATACGAGAAAAACTATTTACCATGCTTCGAAATTAATGTAAAGGTAGTGAAGATTTCATTGTTCTCCATTAAACTTCCAATGGCTGATTATTTGGTAAAAGCTTGATCCGAAGTTCTGGATGCACCTTTAAATTGCTTCAACCTGAAGCAACAAAACAACCTTCGCAATTGTAATTTCCGGGAAGCTGTATGAAGCTTCCAACGAGTAGAAATTACGAGTCTTCAGATCCATCGAAAGATATTACGTCCGATGAATGGAATAAATCGTTATTTTTCTTTTATTATTTTTTCATATCAGTGAATTTTGTTATTGTTCATAGTAAAATATAAATTCATTGTTGGGAGATATCCGAAGTTTTAACTTTACGTGACTTAACCTTTTTGTCGTTTCTCAATGATAAAAATATTTTTCAACTCAAGACCAAACTTTTTCTGTTAGCTAAAGGTTGTTGGTTATTTCCTTTTATACAATGGCTGGTGTGTTAGGATGTTAGAGCTTTGGGAATAGGTTGAAATATATAAATTTAAGTCCGCCTGCTGCCGAGTCCAGGTATAACATTATTTCAGATCCGTTCGACGGCCGAGGGCGCCATGAATTCACTGGCAGCGTTCCGAATGCACGGAGAAAGATGATGTACGCAGGAAATTCCGCAGAGAAACGGCTAAGAGAGCAAATGGGTGGTTTGTATGCAGAGCCGGGGGAATCGAATCCTTCGCTTAGAGTCAGCAAGTGGGCTTTCGGTGAGGAAATTACGATTTGTTCGAATATGTAGGTCTTCATTTCAGCAAAAGCCTTGAGGGGCAATTTGTGCTAGGAGGTCTGACTGGTGAAATAGACGTCTGCGAAAGCATGAATAAAAAAAATGAAATAAGATATTTTTGGGGAAATGAACGCTTTGCCAGAGTGCTCCAAAATGAAGGCCTTTCATCCATGAGGGTTCAGTTGCCCATGCTTTTCCGGGGCTCTGATCGCAAGTGCATTATAGGGACGATAAACTACATTTTGGCGGCCGTCTTTGGCAGATCGTCTAGGCTTCGCGTCAGGTTTCCAACGATCCAAATGTTAAAACGCTAAACTTACACGTAAGAGTGCACGCTTTTCTAAAATTGCAGTAGAACCTTGGGTAAAAATTGAAGAAAAAAGGCAGCAACCTTGAAGTGAGGAGTTTTATGACGTCGCTCCATTGAATACTCCCGAGAGAACGACAAAAATGTGGAGATCAATTGAGGAGAAAAGCTCGAATCTCACCAAGTGGGTATGATCCTTCTCAAAAGAGAGACTTCTTTTGGGGATTACTTTTTTGTGCTTGCGTACTCATGTATTTCGTTCTGATCTATCCGAGGGCTTATGAAAGACAACATTTAATTCAACCCTAAACAGGAAGAAAGCTTAATGAAAAGAGAGACTTTATAATTCCACATAGATTTCACGAAGTCACGCCCGAGACAACGAATTATAGGAAGAAAGCTACTCATCCGCATATAAGGGTTGTGATAAAAATATCTTTTAAATAAATAGCGTACATGCGTATTTTAACACCATCCAAATGATCCACGATTTTTCTCTCTGAACAATTCAATATCACAACATAATTTTGACCGTTAAATATTCCTAATCTAATTCCTAGATTCAGACTTGTTTGACATGCATCACAGATAAAGTAAATATGCGAATCCCATCCATATTAGCCACACTGATATAATATCACTAATGTCTACGACTTGATCGGGTAAAAATAGGAAACTCTAGAGATAAAAACAGCATATAGGTACAAGATAATAAATGTAGAGACCACGAATTGATTTCTAGGATTCTTGTAAAGTATAGGATCTATTCTTTCATGGTTTTTAATACATTTTTGTATTTATTGATGGATTCATAATGATCCCGTAAATTTCTTAAGATTCTAATAAAAATAATTGATTGCTACGATTTTTTTATGACAAAGTACCATCATCAGGTAGTTTTGAGTAAATCAGTGCTATAAAATTCTTAATCTACAAGAAACCTTAACCAAATCATGTAAGCCCTTACAGTTACAGTGATTTACAGATATCATCATCAGATATCACTATGGCAAATAAGATATCTTTAAATATAAGGTTCGGAAAAAATCCTAACATAATGTCTAAAGACTCGTAAAAACTCTGATATGGAGCGTAGCTATGTACGGCGCGGAAACGTGGTCGCTGAAGCAGGAGGATAGACGTAGATTGGAGGCTTTTGAAATGTGGGTGTGGAGAAGAATGGAGAAGGTGAAATGAACCGAAAGGAAAACAAATGAGGAAGTACTAGAAATGGTGGGGGAGGAGAGGAGTTTGTTGAGAGAAATCCTATGGAGGCACGAGAAATGGATGAAAGGCGTATTGAGCGGTAGTGGAATGTTGAAGAGGGTAATAGAGGGGAGAATGTTGGGCAAGCGAGGTAAGGGTAGGAACAGGATAGGGATGTTGGACGGGATGAAGGGAGGAAAGAAGTACACCGAGATGAAGAGGGACCTGATATAGATTAGTTGCTAGGTGGGGAGTCACAAAATGTTTATTTGATAGTTGTGTCCATCCAAAAACCTGCCTTAACCGGTAGATTACCTAATAAATAAATAAATGTCTAAAGAAAATTTACAAATCGTCTTCTTTCGCGATTTTAAATCGACGAAATATTAGGGTAGCTTCAATAGAAATTTGGAAAATATTTTTTAAATCAATAAAAAAATATTGTAGTGAATGTTTATGTAAAACTGTTAAATAAAATAAATTACAGAAAAATTTACAAATTCGATAGAAAAATGATTTCATGTATTTTAGGACATTTATAAACTTGATTCATGAAACTTTTCATTAAATTTCGACCGGCTGAATATTTTTGCAATGCTTGAAAATAAAGCTTCCCTGCAGTGGCGGCTAAACGGTTACAGGACACATAATTTCCTATTTCATTTTAATAGTTTCTCTGATAAGTTCATGGAGATGCACTATTTTCAAAAATATATCAAAATTATTCATTTGCTATGCCTTTTATTTTCAATAAATTTTAACGAATCAAAAACCAAAGAGGGCATATAGTAGCGGTCGCCACGCTAGGTGTAATTCAATGCATGTAATGTAATAATAGCCACTATTTTCCCAAATTGTGGTGAACAGTAGCAGTTGAAGTAATAAAGTGAGTAGGTACTGCACGTACGGGACGAAAAGTGATGAGGTTGTTAATATTGTTGACATAAGTTAATGGCCCCTTGTTTTCAACTTTTTTCGAAAAACCGTTGCATGCGATTTCACAGTGAATCACGTAAAAATTTAGGTGGTTGTATTTCAGTCCATTCTTATTTTAACTTTTCTGTGATTTAGTTTGGAGGGAAGTGGTAATCCAGTAAGTAAGGTGTTAGAAAACTTACTGTAGGCCTCGGGCTTCATTCCTTAAGGCTTCCTCTGGATATCTTCAAATTCACCCGAGTTGTGCCATATTTTTTAGTACAAGGATTACAAAAACTTCCTGGGGAACCATAGTCGGCACAGGGAAAGGAACTGGTCCCGCCTAACGTGATACGGAAATTTTGCACGCCGTCGGGCTTAGTACTGGGTGATATCTATCCTCGCCTATATAAACCAATCTTCTGGTTGAAAAATGTGACTTGGTCTGATAAATTGGGGTATCATTAAAAATTCTAGGGACTTTTGATATTAAGGAAATTTAGTAGAATTTAAGAGTCGTTCTCGTCTTTCGGCTATATTGGTTACAGGCCATAAAAAAGAACTCTTTTGGATCCGCCAATCCCACTGCCGGAGTTCCTTCTATCAATATGTATAAAATGTTAAATTTCGCTGAGCAGTAAGTAAACTGATGATTTTAAGACTAAAACATATGCCCAATTATTATTCACGAGATGTTGTCAAGGTGTAAATTTTTTCTCTTGTTTTTAAGACGCACATTGAGAGGTAAATGTTCTTATTATTTGGAAGATGTAAATTGTAATAATGTGAAGCTAGGTGAATGTATAAGACTTTTCAACGGCTTACGATATTTAGTCACTGAGTCTATTTTTACTATATAGTTTAGAGAACTTTTTGTGTTAGAGTAAATATAATAAATACCTCCACAGCTGTCAGATCGAGGCTTATAGAGGCCTTCAAGGGAAAAGACCCTAATGTTTTCAGTTTCTCCCGCTGATCGTATCGTATTATTGATCTTTTCTCTTTTTGCAAATCTTTCATAGTCCATCTCCTTGAGAACTTGAGTATATGTGAGTCGTTCCTTCATTTTACAGTTCATGCCTCGATGATTCAAGATTCTATAAAGCAACCAGTGTACTTTATTATCAGCTGAAAATAGCCATTAAGTATTTATTCCTTTTGTATTAATTGAAACGTTCACCTTAAGTATAAATTGCTTCTATAAATGAAAATTACATTGTACATGCTTTTATGATAAATATTTACGAAGTCATCTGATACGATGATTTTATTTTGTTTTTCCTTTCCATCTTTATGTTCATATAATTATCTCGACCACAACAATTGCGAGAGGTCGGTACCAGCATAAGCATTTACTAGGCTTTACAGTTGGTATTTCGGTTCTGTTGATGCCCTAAGCCTATAGCGGAAAGCTACTCTTTTTTCTTGTGAAATCCATTGGTTAGCATATTTTCTAATTTAATTCCAACTTCTCCGGTGTGGGAACAATTTTGTATTCCAAAGAGGTCGTTTTCTAACCGGTGGGTTTCCTGCGAATTAAGAAAGTTATGTAAGCGGATCTTAAATGCATGCTTTCCACGCGCCTGCCTCTTTAAGATTCCACCACCCGCAGCTCTCTTTCTCTCCTTCTAAAGCCCCTCTTCTTCAAATCCGCCTCGCGGATAATATGGGAAGAATGGAAACAAACGAAGCCATCTGATCCTCGTCCCCCTCCCACAGGCCCGCCTTCCGCCTCTCTCCCCTATCCCCTCCCGCCCCCTTCCCGTGCCACCTTGTGCCCGTTCCTCGAAACAGAAGACGCGGACCAACCACTCACGCGTTCGGATACTGCACGCAAATGCACATGCGCGCGCGTGGATGTGTGTGTTCACGCGAAGGCACGTGTGGCGTTGTGTGTGCGTGCATTGTGTGTAACAGCAGGAAAAACCTCCGGGGGTGCTACTCCAGGGTCGTCACGTAGGTTAGGCGAACGCCGGCACGAGCTCACTTTCTGTGCACCGTTAGACAATTGCGGAAGTAAGCCGTGGAACCAAGTAACCGTTAACCGACCGTGGAATTCATATGAATTGCTTCATTTTATTTAATTGACGAATTATAAACATATTCGGTAAATGTGGAGCGAAAATAATTGGTGCGGTGTAATTACAGGATGATTACTTAAAATGGGAGTGATGTGGTGAGGATTGAGTTGGTCATGAAAGAATTTGGGTAAGTTACACACAGTAACAGACAAGCGCGAAAGACATTTCATGCACTGGTTTGCTTATTTGGTTACACAAAGGGAATAGATATATGTAGTACTACGAAACAGATATAAGTATATGTTTGAGGGTGTGTGTGTGTTTTTAAAAATGTATATTGTATCCATGTGTATTACTATATATATATAGTTATAACTATATATATATATATATATATATATATATATATATATATATGCAAACACTAGGTTACGAAACGTAAATATCTACTGTAAGTGTCCTTCTTTTATGTTTCTGTGTGTTTAATATTTATTAACCTAGTGTTTGTGTGTTTGTGCGTCGCCGGAGTGCGTCATTTTCAAGATTATACATATATATATATATATATATATATATATGTATAAATATATATATATTATATATATATGTATAAATATATATATATATTTATATATATATATATATTTATATATATATATGTATAAATATATATATATATATATATTTATATATATATATATGTATATATATATATATATATATATATATATATATATATATATATATATATATATATATATATGTAACCATAAACACAGTAATCAACCCGAAGGTCGGTTTAGTAGGTGATGGTAGAGCTCACCCATGTACCAAGCCCGACGGCATGTCAATATTCACGCATCAGGGTAGGGGGGCCAGTTCCTTTCCCTATGCCAGTTATGGTTTCCCAGGAAGATCTGGTACCCGAAAAATTAACTCGCTTGGGTGGAGCTGCAGGTGCCCAAAGTGCCTTGCCCGGGAATCGAACTCGGGACCCTCCGGTCAGTAGTCCAATGCTCTACCCACTAGACCACCGCGATCCATATATAAATATTTGTATATAAAGTATATATACCTATATTTACACAGTATTCAATCCTAAAGGAGGTTTGGTAGATGATGGACTTAACCCAGTACTAAGCCAGATGGCGTGTGAATTTCACACATCAGGGTAGGGGGACCAGTTCCTTTCCCTGTGACGGTTATAGTTTTCCCGAAAGACCTGTAAGTCACAAAGCTTGGGTGAAGTTGAGAGTGCCCGGGAAGGCTGGCCCGGGAATCGAAGCCGAATATCCGATCAGTCATCCAAAACATATACATTTATAAAAATAAGTATATATATATATGTTTTTATATATATTTATATATATGTACACACACGTATATATGTCAGCATTCAAACGTCAATGGTTACTCTGAAAAGGGTGGTGTGTTCTGACTGCGGTAGACGTAAGTGTTTGGTGTCGTCGAAACAGTACTTGAATGCAATGGAGAGGTGAAATTAGCGACCGAGAAAATGGCATGGTTGGTGGAATTAGTAAAATGCAACAAATTTCCAAAATTATTAAAAAAAGACTATTCAAAGCAGTACCCTGCGCATCCTGGCGATACACGATACAATGCGGTATGTATTTCTATAAAAAAATTCCGAATTAGCAAACGGACCCCTCGGTGGCTTCTTTTAGTCTAACGCAAGCGCCTGGATTCTCTTCACCCTTCCTTCATACTTTGATAATCTATTTCTACGAAAGGAACCACCTATTTTTAATGGCGCGCCACATCACCGCGCGCGTAACCTCTGCTGTTTGTCGCTTCTCCTTATAAAATTCAAGATTTTTGAACGACATAGAAATTCCTTTTTTGTATTGCCGCAGCTAATGGAAATGATAAGGATAACACGAATCTTAGTTTCAAGTAAGTTGCACCATGCGACTTGAACGGAAACCTTGAGAAAAGCAGTTTCTGTCTCCCCCTTCGCACCCGAAGGAGATTCCACCGGTGTAGGGACGTCTGGTTTCTCCCGAAAATGTCAACTTCGGCCAAACTCCTCCTGGAGGAACGCACGCAATCACTCCGTGGAGGCGGGCGAAAAGGCCGATCCTTTTAAAACAAGAAGAAACTCCCTTAGCATTCCCCGTGAGGGAAGAAATAAGTTTCGACGGCGTGTGGGCTGGCGGCGAGGGGAGGGGTATGAGGCGACGGGGGTGGAGGAAGTGGAGGTGGGGGATTAGTGGAGGGGCCGCTGGAAAGGAGAGAAGATGGGAGGCTGGACAACTGGACGTGTGAACGGGAGAAGGGGTTTGGGGTAGCGCTTCTCTTTCAGAGACAGAGAGAGAGAGAGAGAGAGTGGATTTATTTCCCTGGAAATTAACAAGAGTGCAAACAAACCTCTCGGGACATTTATCTTTCACGACTGCCATTCTTTCGCATTTTCTCCTTCCAAAAACCTTTCCTCCAAATAACTCTCCATCCAACTTCGCTTGGAAAAAATAATTACGTGCATATATATATATATATATATATATATATATATATATATATATATATATATATATATATATATATATATATATATATATATATATATATATATATATAAAGTAATAAATCAAATAGAATGATATATCGGCCATAATTTATCTGTAATATAAAATACCCATGCGCAATGATATATATTTTTGTACAAATGTACAATTAATGAAAAATGGATTGCTGAAACGGGAAATATGTATACCGATAAAGGGGTCTATTCTATCGTTTTCACGTCATAAAGGCCTTAAATTATTCGATTGGTAAAATAACTGAATTATGAAATAGATTTTATATTCAATTCAAGCCAGTATTCAAGAAATAAACAATGGTTACCAATTAAAGGGCACTTGAGACCGAAAGTGCTTTTTGAAATAAAACCATAATAGGTTTGTTTTGAAAGATTATAGGATCTCATAGTCGAGTTTTTTATCGTTGTTTCGCCTTTTGGGTTAACATACCCTTCATATAGGTCCCTTTTGGAGCTATACACTGTAAAAAACCTTAGATTTTTGGTCACTTAACCTAGTTTTAGGGAATTTTAGGGGAAGTCTTGTACTGGTTTTTCGATATTTACGGAGGACATCTTTGACTTCTGACAGATTCCTATACCGTTCATACATGCTCCTCGGTTCTCGAGATTCCTATTATTCCTAGTCATCTTGATAATTTCTTCCTACGCTTCAATCATGACATTACCTGTCAACATAATTATTTTTTCGCATACTTTTTATTTTTTCGACTGAGGTACATTCTTTCAACACGACTAATCCATTTATTGATACTTTTCTGTTAACTTCTTGTTTCTCTCGTTTATATTTTAAAATAATTCTATCATATCAAACCCAATCTTTTTCATTTTTAACAAAAACATTCCTATAACCAACCCATTTTTCATATAGGCGTGTATAGGTTTTATTACTGATTATCGTCCTCCTGAAAATTTCAATATTATGTGTGTTTCAATCGAATGCATCCATGAAATTTATCCTAAACTGACTCCTAACTACCTCGCCATTGATTTCTCCAATCGCTCCACGGAGTGAGTGAGTAGGAAGGTAGCCACTAACAAATACCCTTATCTCTCTTCCTCCCTCCATTATGATCATTCACATTATTTCCGTTTCATTACTACTTCTTCATGACACAAACCACCCCCTGAGCCCTTCGCCTTCCATCCCTCTTCTTTGTCATCGCCTTGGTATCCCTTCATTGCGGTGGCGATGAAGGGATACCAATTTTGTGGCTGTTTACCCTAGCATTTAACTTTTCCTTTTACGCGAATGTAAATACATACGATTATCCGGATTTTTCCGCAAACTTTTGACTATCCTCAGATGAATTTTTTCATTTGGTTAAACGACGAATCCTGGAACCCGAAGAAGTGTGGCGAAAAGATTAAAGATAAATGTTATCTCTCGCTGGTTAAGCCTAATTTAAAATTCGCTGCAAGTATATGGGATCCACTGATGAAGTTGGATTGATTGCCGAATTGTATCGCTTGAAGCGTAGAGGAGCTAGATTTGTAAACCGTTGTTATGGTAACCTTAGTAGCGTATTCAAAATATTAGTGAAGCTAGGTTGGGAATCACTCATGGAGCGATGATTAAATTACAGATTAAATCTCTTGCATAAATTGGAAGGTCTCTTTAGCAGTGAATGCTGAAAATGTATTATTAGTCCTATCGTACTAAGGTAGAAGAGGTCATTTCAATAAAATTAGAGAGATTAAATGTAGAGTAGATAAATTTATGATGTCATTTTCCCACGAACGATAAGGTATCAGAATAAAGTTGTTCGACCGCTCTATTGGAGGGGTGGCGGAGTATTTTTCTCAAAATTAGTCTGGTGTAATTACCTCCTACCAAACTTCTTACAAAACATTCCTTGAACCCAAGTAACATATACGGAGTTATGGGACCACAACTAGATGAGGTCGCTCTGTTAACCGTGGATGTATTGAGGCTAAGGTAAGTGGTATTAAAACGTGTAATGTAAGAAAGTGGATAAACGATTACTTATATGGACATGCGGCATGCCAAAGCCTGAATATGATTTCAAATTTTTGAGTAAAACCACCGTTTTAAGGGAAAATGACTAATTTCAGAGACCCTGAAATTTCTGCTTCAGAAATTTTATCCAATTTGGCGCATTCAATCACCTTCACAGTGGGACTGGCGTGTGCTCTTTCACGCTCATACCTATATGTATGCTGGCGCCACCTGGTGTGGCGTTCTGGGGTTTATACGCTTCCCTCGCTAATTACAATTATACACTACACTAATACTTTTTCCTATTCATGAAATACTTTTAGAGAATATCCCTGCAATATGCCGAATATTTATTCCAATTAAATGCTCATACCTCTTTTAGCAAGTACTCTGGTAGTCACCATGGAATGGTAATTCTTACGTTTGTATCCATTGTTCCGCTATTTGTAAAATCCTCCCAATATTTCCGTTGCACGAACTAGCATTCGAACTGCTACATAATGATCGAAGCTCGCAACGGAGATATTCTATTTCCAGATATTGTTTGGACATTATAAGGATACCATTTAAAAACTAACTATTACGAAAAATTGTGTGGTACAAGAAGTCAAATTCTAAAAGCAGATATGGTGAAGGAAACAAAAAACATTTGGCAAAGTAATGGCAAGCCTTGACACAGTTTATTGATAAGATTACTGGGCAAAAAGTAGATAAAAAATTATGCTTAGTAGATTCGTTGGAACTAAGATTCCTTATCACGGTAATGGACCACGTACGAGAAGACAGTTTAAGAACAGGTTATATGATACAAGTTAGGACTTGTATCAACAACGGGAAAGCGGAACATTATAAATTGAGTAGAACATGGTGTGGGAACGTTCGCAGAAAGAAATCCGTAGAAAGCTTTACAATACAACCCATGAAGAGTAGAGGAGTTTGAGGATTACAAGGATGAGATGAAGACGTTGGAACGGAGAATTTCCGGAATGGTGGGAGATAGGAAAACAGAAAGGATCAAATGTTTGAGATGTTACGCCATACATTCTCCATTTTCTTCTAATAAATATTGAACCTTAAAGAATATTTTGCACTTTTTGAACTACTCTGTCGAAACGGGAAATGGTAAAATATTCGAGGAAAAGACTCAGTAGCAAATTCCAGCATAGTAGAATATTCCTCTACTTTCATTCGTAGGAAGCATTACGGGAGCAAAATACTACAAGTAGCTAAAAGGAGCCCACAATAATGATGGGGAAAGAGAGAGGGGTTCGAAAATGCCAGAAAACAGGACAACTTTATTCGTTTTAGGCAATTAACTACCCTTTACATCGTTATAGTTGTTGCATAGTTGGTTAGATCGGTGCCAGTGAGGCTGGGCTGATATTAAGGTCTTCGTCATGTGATATTAACGCGCAGGTATCAGCAAGACATATGTTTCTTTCGCATACAGACAGATTTCATATATCTGTATGTCGTCTGTGGGTTCCCATAACAGTTTGGTACTCAAAAAACCACACACATTGTTTAAGGTGAAGGGCCCACGTGACCTTGAATCGATCTCGGTTTTCCTGTGCTGCTTCCTGTGAAAGACTTCTCCTTTATACGAGTACCAAGTATTATTTTGATGACAATTTTGGAAATCCTACGTCGAAGAACACAGTACCAGTTTGTCTACTAACCACTTTTTTGTTTCGTTACGTTTCAGTCTGGGTGGCAATGGCATATTTTTTAATATATTCATGATAACTAGCAATGTTTTTACAAATGTGAAGTACGTGCACGTAGTTGAGCTTCTTCAAAGATTTTCGACTCTCAGATAACTCTGCTCTTCAAACTTTTAAGTTGATGATGCCGCTAATTGCATTTTCTGCCTACGAGCTAGTTGGATGTTTATCTTCCCACGGAGCATTACGGTAACTATAAGCATTGTGAATCAAGTACCGCAAGTGAGATGGATTGCATTTTTTAAATAATTAACTGTATTATGAATTGGATCGGAATATTATTGTTGAGTGTAAATATATATTCAATTTAATCTGACTGGCAAGACAGAATCGGCCTTTATCATTAAAAATCAAGGTGTTCAACATTTCCTGTTAAATCTATTCAAACTCCTCAGTTCCCATTCAATTTCAGCTGGTTGATCACTGAAAATTTCAAATAAAAATCTGGAATTTGGAAATCATGAGAGAGTTTCATGAAATATTTCCGAATCTAAATTTTCAAAGGAACTCACTGAAAAGGAATGGTACACAATAGGTAGAATGTTCCAGATGAACCTAATTACAAGTTGAATTTTCTCCATGATGTAATTATGAACACTTGCAGCCAATCAAATGACTTGCATGCGAACCCAGTTATTTGAAGTATCCTTGCACATTTCATTTTAGGAGCCTTTTGGTTTAGGGAAAGACTCTTATAACATGCATGTAAGACCGCTAATATCACAAAATATCATTAAAACCCATGTTACGGGGCATGTTCGAAAAATAAGAGCCGTTTTTATATTAATTTACTGGCGAGTTAGAACAGTTAGACTGTTTGCAAAGTCACTGAGGTTACTGTTTTGATTTAATAGAAATTTTACTGTCGCTAAACGCAGATAAAAATGTCCGCGACGATCGTTGCTCCCACCATTTCCAAAGTGGATACAACGATTCGATTTTTATGAGCAAAAGGATCATCAGCGATCCAAATTCTGCAAGAGTTATGCGCAGTTAATGAATATTCATACAGTAGTGAGTGAAGAAAAGTTTGACAATGTAACCGATACCTCAAAAATGGCCACTGACTAAAACTTGATGTTATCTTTTTTCCAATTTAATTAGAGATACTTTTCTTGGCAGCATTATATTCAGTATTTAATTGTTATTTATATGATTCAGTTAATGAATTAACTCAATTAGTTAGGGTATAAAATTATATAAGTAGACAAAACTCTAACGTTAACACGAGTAAGGGAATACTAATAAAGTATATTTGAATTTATTTTTCGGAATAGGTGACAAATTCAGAGTGTATATTACTGGTGTTACCTGTATGTTCAGCAAATAATTGTGATCACGTTATGGCTAAAATATAAGTAAAGAGTTATTCAAAAATATATGCTGGCTTGGAATTATCGTTGATTAGCAACAGATAACTCAATTCGTGATGTAAAAAACGAGGTTTACCCAAATTTGAACAAACTTCAAGTAATATCCAATATTTCCATATTCCTAATTTTTACTATTGCAAATAAGGCCACCCAGGAAATGTGGCGTTGGTCAAAATTATGTATTCGATGATTTTGCATTAGAGGAAATTCAGTTTCATCATTTGATAATTGCATTAGGTTAATAGTTTTCGTGTGTCTTAGTTGCGTTAAAAATGGTGACGAGAGGACAGAAAAGTACAGAACAACAGTTGGTGAAAAATATGTGAGGAAAAATACTCTAGAGATCCAACAAATGATTATCTCCCAGCTAGATTATCACATGCTTCAGAAAAGCTACATAAAACGACACATTTCTGAAAGCAGTTATTTGCAGTTGAAACAAAATGGAGTTGTAAAAATAATTCATTAAATTCCATTGGGTTGTTTTTTCTAAACTGAAAATGGAAGAGGTTTTGTAGCATATTAGGTAATACTTTGTTTCGAAAGCTGAGGATATTCATTCACTAGGACTTAGTAAGAGATTGCCATGGGTGAAATTATTTTTAATACTTTCTTTAGTGCCTCAATAACCCTCGAAATAATGGTCTTATTTTCGTCATGCGGAACCAAAATAATGGCTTAAGGTTGATATATTATTGGAATTCTCACTCAATCCGTGCCTTTCTGTCTTTTTGATAATCATTTTCAAAATAACGGCTTCCTTTTGTGCGTTCAAAATTTTTCGCAAACTTCTATATCATGAGCAACTTTTTAAATACATTTCATTCGATGCAAAAGCTGCTTCTCAATTTAAGGCTATGGATTCCTTTTGAATCAGATGAAAGCTCCAAGTAAAAGGCCAAACTTTCTTGGCTTAAAATGTTTCCTCCCGTTAAGTTACATTTTCCTTTTCATGAGATCTGCGAAAACGTTTTTATCGCTTTCCCCTTTCCATTAGTTGTTTCGTCCGAGGTAATCCTCCCTCTAGGGCGGGGCCGGCGGGTAATCTCGATAATCCCGAGCCTATCCACGGGTTCCAGATGTCTCTCTTTCTGCTGAGAACCTCTGTTAATGCCCGATACGCCTGGCGTTTCCTTTCTCATTTTTCTTTGTAATGTAATATCTCCATGGTCCTTTTTGAGAGGTGGACATCCCAAGGCCCGCCTTTCTCTCTCTCTCATGTTTAATATCGCCTTTCTCCTCCGAATAACCCCCTGGAAATATAAAAAAAAAATCAATGGGACCCGATATTTATGAGTCGCATCTCGTGTAGAAGTAACTAATGACACCAAGAAGTTAAGAACCGGAATTAACGAACACTTAAATTATATCTAGAATAATTCAGGATCACATCGACGTCGTAATATGCGGATAAAGACAAAAGAGGTGGAAAGCGCTTATTAATCCACGAAACAAATAACTTACTAACCTTTATGTTATAGACTTAAAAACCTTTACCATAAACCTTAAGTCATCACATTCAACGGTAACAAGATTCAAGAGCACAGCAGAGCACAATTAAATTCAAAATTTTTATGATCCCAGAATTCGTGAGGTATTTTGCTTCCGCACCTATTACAATTCACATGCGCTATCTTGATTCAATGTACTCACGGATGTTGTCAGATCATGAGGATAATCTGCTTCCTCTAAGGAATTTGGAATACATGGCTTCTTGTTTCATTCATCATGCCAAAAATTTTGCGAAATGGTGTTTATCAAAATTTGGAAGGTTATAGAAATAATATATTTCAAGATTGGATACTAGCAATTGTTATATTATAAAATTAATTTACTTTGAAATTGAACTTGCTTATTCTATGAACAAGAATCTTTTCAGTTTCGGTTGATAAAACTAATTATGTCAATGTAACATTTCATTTTTAGAACGAAAAACTAAAGGGAATGTATAAAAAACTGTTGCGAATTCTCTGATGGTTTCACTTGTTTAAATTGCCTTACGGTGCATAGAATAATAGGTACTATATTTTGAGTATATTTAGTGGGTTCTCTTAAGCATACCAAATTATGAAACGACTGTTGACACTGGTGTAACGCAATGTTATCATCCATCGTTATCCGTTATATTAATGTTTCTATCACATATTGAATACGCAGGTTTCAATAATTGAGTTCCTATTTCATGACCATATCCTCTTCTTTGAGAGGTGCGTAAAAAAATAAAAAATGCAGTCTCCTTTTCCCTGATCAACATTTAATTAATCGCAATGCGTAAATAATATTCATCACAGATGGCCCATACGGGAGTTTAGAGCTTTGTTTCCTGTTTAGGGGAATCGGTCAATTCCATGAATTAGTTTTATTGCATCGATTTCATTGTAAGGGAACGATATACATGTCACGTGCGCCATTATCAAGTAGAATAACATTTGGCACTATATGTATCGGATCAGTTAGCTTTAATTTTCAATGTGCCACAGATGGATTTGGAATCCAGGCCAGAGAAATTTAATTCACGAAGTATGTGTTTTTTTTCATTTTCATTCATGGAAGATCTGCTTTATACATGGCAATTTGCTATGGACAATTAAAAATATCACTTTTCTATCGAAAAACCTAAGACGGACGCCGAAATGTGTAGATGAAAATGATAGCGTTAAAGGCTTAAGTTTAGTTGAAAATTAAAAATTGTACTTGTTTAATAGACATAGCGAGGGGATAACGCTAACCACACATAATATTTACCTGCAAGATGACGACAAAATGTTAAAGGAGATGGAGGATTGGAATTAAAGCTTTTAAGGAACCCTTTTCCCCGAGAAACAATCGGAATCACCAAATAGGAAAATGATAGACTCATGTATTTAGTTCATAATGCAATCACTAACTTCTCATCATGACTGGTGTCTTAACCTTCTCTGCCATAAGCCATTCCAAAGGTTGGAAGGTCAATGTGTAAATTTTAATCGTCATTAGATGAAAGGTTAAAGGAGCGGGAAAGCTACAAAAAATCAGGAAGTGAGCCGATAGTTCGCCTTTCATTAGCAGAAGTTGGCCACCAGGAACAAGAGGGAGTGCGAAATAGTTTAATGGGATTAATATTGCATCTTTCTCCAAGCTTGGCTACATTACTGAGAAATGGGCGAAATTCTTTACTTTCCCACTCAATAGCGAGTAATATCTGTAATTCAAAAACCACGGAAATTTTTGAAATCGTGTCCGGTGAATGCCGTGCCAATTACGAATGGTAAAGCCTACCATTAGACGTTAGCAACATCAGGAAATAGTAAATGTTTGAAATCGATAGCAAACAATTTAAATTAAGAAATTGAAAGTGAAATTCAGTTTTATTACTTAAAAATTGCGATGAGAAACGAGTAACCATAGGTGGCATGCGAAATTAATCAGGGCTTAGCCCGAGAGTCAAGAAAAGCACAAGCAAGACAAAATTTTGCCAACGTGCAGTTATCTAATCTTACTTAGGGTTTTTCCCTACTTCGATGGCAGTTAACTCAGTTTTCATCATGTTTATCTTGAGATTGTACATACTATATTCATGTCTTTCTCCATAGTAGCTAGGAGCCTTGTCAGCTGTTCTTTCTTCACTGCAAATGTAGTTATGACGAATCGCAGAATTTAAATCCTTCTCTCGGGTAATTGTAATTCATAGATTGTTATTTTTTATCTCGTTAATTGCTTTTTTAATGTAAACATGAGTAAAAAAAGCAATTATTTCTTACTCCTTCTTTGAATAAGCTTCTTCGCTGATTTTAACCCATCTAACTAATACCTTCTGCTCTTTATATAGATAGGGGAAAATAGTAAAAGTCCACGTTACCTAAAGAGTTTCCTATAGATCAAAGATTACAATAATCGTTCCCTTCATATTCTCTAGTATGAGTCTAAGCGAAAGGAGAGCTTTTATTTTACGTTAATTTATCTTAAATAGTTAAATATTTTTCCGCTAACTTCTCCATTCTTTGTGACATTATTCAAGCCGGACTCTTCGATGTACTGGTCATAAGACCCACTGCTCTGATGTTTTAACCTTTTTTGGTCTTAATATTTCCCATTATAGAAACGGATAATTCTTTTTAAAGTTTTCATTGATATTTCATCTCTCGTACAATATACATGTACACATCACACATTAGGTTTTATAGCTGCGTCATGATTGTATCTCATTACTATTTATCAGTTCAGAGTGTGCATGTATAATGTCTATTCTCTGTGCCTTGTTTGCTCATAGCAACAAATGATATAGCTCCCTTTTTTTTGCTGTATAAAGAACCTCCTTCTACCTGTATTCTGGAATGCGTTTATTTTCTGTCAATAAGATTCTCCAAATACTCTTTATAACTCTTTGCTTTGTCTCTGCCTCCCTATTAATCAGTAACTGTAAACCTCGCCAATCATCATCCATCTGTCACTCTTGCATTGTGTTCTAATTTAGTTAAACTGGTACTCTAAAGTGGAAGGACGTCATTTGAGGACGTTCGATCGTGACTGAAGGAGTCAATGTCTCACCCTATTTCGTTTTATTGAATAAGTTAATATAACACCAATTCATACGCGATTATTAAACATATCCATTGAGTTTAGATTTTTTAATCACCCAATGAGATTCTTATTTATATTTAAAACATCCTCTAAAACTTATTTTAAACCACTCTGGAGTCACTAATTTTTGAAACTATACTATTCGTATTTCGGCTATTTTCTCCCGCAAATTTATTGATATGATTGGAAAAATTACATTAGACGATTAGAGGATATTATACTAAAACCATCTTCACCATAATTACACAAATATTATCATTTTTTGTGAGGACGACTCGTATTTCTGCCCCGTTAATCCATGATTATTCTGGTGGTAGTCCTACACTGCCATTTTAACAGGCATACAGGTGCAATCTTGATGATGTCATTTTTTATTTCATTTTTTTTGCGTCAATATCCAGGAAAGCTAATATCGCCATGTGATGGAATTCAATTAGGTGTTCAAATAGAGGAGAGATTTCATTCAAGTTGTATATGCTTGTCATCTCAACGCAAACCCCTTAACGCAGTGATTAATAGTGTGCATTAAAACGAGACGCGATATTCCTTTACCAGAGCAACATTTTCTTGAAACATTACTCCGATGTAGGCATTTTCATTCCTATTGTTATTCTAATTTTCCTCCTTAGTTGTATTCCGTTTGATGTGCTCCACCAATTTGTCCGCGGTATTGACTCACAACAAATACCACTACATTTGAACTCGCAGGAAAATGCACTTTTTCATTTTCTTCCACGTGTTTCTTTTGTGTCTCCTTGTGAATTAGTGAAAAGTGATATGAGCCGATATGAGCCCCGATCTATTTAGATGAATTCAAACAGAATTTCAAATCCCTAGGAGACCTACTCGCATCAGCGTATTTAACGTTTGGCCACATTTTATTCATAATCATGTCGTTATTTATAATGCACGTTCCGCAAATATGGTGAGAAATTGAAAACCTCTCTCTACACCTACGGCTTAGAAAATTGAAAATTTCATTGACTCTTCCAAAAGAGTGTTAGTGTGGTAAAAATTCTACGATACGTTTTCAGTTTCAACCAGAGAAAAAGGCAAACTCCTTTGAAATGGATGGAATGTAGTATTTTTATATTTCAAAAGAAGGGTCCTTTCGGAACTCCATCGCACTTCTTGAGAGAGGGAGGTGCCTCCAATTACTTTCGGGCAGAGTTTTCAGAATGCATACATCATAGTTTTGACAATGAGGGCACACCCCCACGACGTTATGTCAAATTAATTCCGAAATTCAGTTGAAGGTAGGGAGGGAGTCTTCGTCGGATATCTTCTTCGCGCGGGAGGCGTCCCTAGAACGGTTGTCGCTCGCGCCGCCATGCGATGCGAATTACGTCATGGTCTCCGTGTGGGAGGGCTCCTCATGGCGCCGCCCTCCCTTCCCTTTGACGGCAGGGGCCCCCTTAATTAAGTTTTCCATGAGTTTAAATCACAACGAGCAGACGCACATCACTTCCTCTCCCCCCCTCTATCCTCTCACACACCCATCGCCGGCCACCCTTAAAACACCCTCTCAATCACCCGCCTTTTACCTCTCCCGGCTCCTACTCCAGTCCCACATCCCTCGCCTCTGCATCCCCTTGGCTATCCGTCTCTCTCGGTCTCTTTCACTCACGCCGTGATATTTGCGTGAAATAGCTAGAGACGTATCTTCATTTCCCCTCGCGTCACCACCGTTACTTCGACGACCCCGTTCCTTCGGCTCTATCCATTGTTAGAGCGCTCCGGATGCACCCTCCTCACCCTGTTTCATCGTACTTGCCACCGTCATCATATTCCTCCTCCCTAGCTCACAGCAATCCATGTATTTCTCTCCCGTTGCGTTTATACAAAAGGTTAACATCTGTGTAAATGCTTCCAGAGTTGCAGACCCCGCTGCTGCAATATGTATAGAGGATCCATCCACACGTGTTCGGCTTAATTTCCGGATTTAGATGCAGAGGTGGGGAGGAAACTTTTACGTAAATGGAGAGTAAAGTAGAAGTATTGAAAAATGTAAAGATTTCAATAGCCGTCAACAGTCGCTGTCTACCGTTCCGTCTCTCTGAATACCATGACTTATATTAAGAAATTAAAATACATTTAAAATATTGCCAAACGGAATGGTTTTCAAGAATAATTTATGCAAAATATTTTAAAGAAACACATTAAAAAAAATTAATCTCTACTTCCACCACGCACAAAAAAGACGCAATAAAGAAATACATTAAATTGCCCTTCTATCCACGGTTAACCAAGGGTATCGACAACATTTTCAAAGAAGTTGATGCAAAATCTCCTACGTCAACAACAGCAAACTAAAACAGCTCTTGGGAAACACCAAGACAAAATACCTACAACTGAGAAGTCGGGTATTTACCAAATCAACTGTGGGAATTGCCGAGCTTCTTACATTGGTCAAACACGCAGAAACATTCTAACTAGATATACTGAACACTACTCCTATTACTAACACAAAAAAACCGATAAATCCAGTATGGCACAGCATTTAATTGAAAGAGGGCAACACATGACAAAAGACAATCTAAAGCTTCTAAAACAAACGACAAATAACTTGCTTGATGCTTTGAGAGCATTTTGATCTTTTTCTAGCTGATTGAAATTTGATTACAAGTGAATTATATTTACGAAGAAAAATTTAAGTAAACGATTTTAGACAAAGTTTAATTTACGTAACCAATGTGGATTGGAAATGTTGCCCAAAGTTCTGTGGCCAATGCCGGTTCACTTGATGGTCATACCCTATTATTGCCGTAGTAATATTTGGGGGAGGCGACCGATAGCTGAGGTCATTTGCGCCGTTAGGGCTCGACAGGAAAGGATGAAGGATAGAGAGAAACCCGGCGTCGGAATTAGCCTACTTTTAACGAAAGGCGCCAGTTTCACGTCTCATGCGACGTACATCGTACTCACTCAAGTGCCCTTCACAAACCACGTCAAGTAGGATTCAAGGTACCACTGAAAAATATTCGACACTGCCGAGATTCCAACTCGGGCCCTTGGGATGGGAAGTCAGGATGATAGCCTCCGCACCATCTCGATCCCCGCCTACCTATTGTGTATAACGGTAGTAGTACTAGTGATTTATTCCTTCATTTGTGTTATTGGTTTAACATCTATTAATTTGGTGAAAATAATCGAAACTATACATAACATGACATTGATAGGTTAGTGGAAATCAAAAAAAACTTCTAAGTGCCTTCCGTAAAATCGAGTGGTGGGCATACTATGCCAGAGGTGTTTTATCAATGTAGACAGCGTTTTGAGCGATACGTGAATTTTACCTGCCAATTTACAAATGTGAATAGCTGAGGTCAGTACAGCGTTACGACTATAAATTTAATGTCATCATTCAGAATCACTGTTGGACCGAGAAAATGAGCCGACGATTTAAGAAAGGGATCATTCCGTTTTTAACAACGCAATAGTTCAAATCAGTGAGTACTGTGCTATCCCCACTCTTATTCACTCCCATCTGTCTATTCCTTGTGTTGATGAAAAACCTTGTTTAAGGTGTGTTCTACTCCTTCTCGTCATGTCCTTCCCTCTTCTGGGTTCTAGAAACTCTCTTCTCCCTGAATCCTAAAAAATAGGCCCGAGGGCCGGACCAGGCGTTTATCCTGTCACGGCTCATCATCCTAAACCGCCGGCACTGTTCAAACTTAGCTATTCTCTTTCTCCCCGAATTTATTTCATATTTTAATAATTATTTATAATTAATACTGTAATTTTAGTAACGCTCTGGATGTTTTTTGAGAAAAATAATAAAATTAAAACGACCATTTAGAAATATCGCTTTCATTTTAACCGGATGCCATTCTACATTTAGTCCTTTATTGGAGTGAATTAGTCTTCATTTACAGTTATACCTCACTTGTTTTAAGGTAGCTTTTGGACGGACCCTAACTACTTTTAAGTAAGTACCTTTAAAACTTCCTTTCCCTTTATCCAGCATTATTTTTTATTTAAACCTTGATGTAGTGGAAGGTTTTGCACATTCCGTTGGCCCGTAGATCTGTGCTGGCAGGGTCAAAGCCAGACGAAAGGCAGCCCGCGCAGCTCCTGTTCCTCAGTGAGGTGGAAGCCAAAGGTGTATGGTTCCAAGGGTGCGGTCGTTTGAGTGGAAGTGCCACGTTGAAAACTCAATTGAAGAAGGATAAGGGAAACCATCTCAATGATGTGTTCCATTATAAATATGAATGGATGAAAATAAGATGCATGCACTTCATGCCTCAATTTAAAAACATGATTCTTCTCTGGAAATCACGTTACTTGGAATCTATTAACATTATTGACTGTCATGTTATAAATGTTGATGTAGTTTCCATGGTCACAATTGGGAGAGACAGTAGCTATAAAAGAAAAGGAGAAACGGTTATCATCCAATCACAATCACGAACACAAAGGCTGGAACTCATAGTAAATAATTATTTAGTGAATAAACACAGTTTAGTAGATCTGCAATAATTCCCCAGTCTCTGATTATTTTGACCAAGAATTCACAAACAGAAAACTCTCGGATTTTAAGTTCTAAACTAGACCTCATCAGTAAACTCCTACGTAAATCTGTAGCTCTTACACAGCCACACCATTATGGATGCAGCTATTACATTTACAATCGGTATTTAAGGGATTTATTTTTAAATTATTGCATTATCTAGATTAAAATAAGGCGGCGTTTGTGTTGTTACTTGCGAAGGTTTTTTGCTTATTTATTTTGACATTTTTCTCAATATCGATAAAAACAATCGACTCCTCCAGGCTAAATTGGAAAGTTAGACGAAAATGAAGGTTAAGACCCTGTATTTCCAGGTTTCTTGTATCCCTCGAGCAATTCTGAACAATTAATTCCGATCATGTGTAATTAATGACAACATTAGTGAATTGGGCTCCCAATTTTGTTCTGATAGAAAGCAACAATCATTAATTGATTTAATTAGCAACGATTTTGTGCATGCATCCTCTGGCGTGCCGTAAGGAAGCTCAATCGGTCCCTTCCTTTTGATCAATTCCATTCATCGTGTAGTACGCAACAAAGATTTTTCACCGATCTTACTTTCATCTAAGTAACACCTCCAGCAATACGCCGCATTGAAATGCTGCTTTTCCGTGGAGCCTATTCAACGCTATAGAAGGCTTATGTTTAGATGGGACATATCAATTTCAAAAGAAGGTGAATCTGGATTTCAGCTCTTAGAACGGTAAGCAGTAACATAGCTGCTGAGATTGTGCAATATGATCGCCGTATTATTTATGGAGCTTTGTTTTAAATAATGAAAATTCCACTTAATGCTACCCGAGAATAGGTAATAGCGAAATTACACATGCAATATGCTCGAGGCGAAATGAGTTCCGAGACTTTATCCAAGCAACAGGATCACCGCGCACAAATTTGTTTTGAGTTCCTGTTATTGGAAGATAAGAAGTTTTTTGTGAAATTTAGCAATGTAGATGAGATTTGGTTATATAATTTTCATTCTAAAGACAGAAGCAAAGGTCGGAGTAGAAATCTCTAGCATTGCCAACAGCAAAAATGTCAAAGCGGGAGATTCTGCTATTTTAAAAGTTACGTTCATAGTATTTTTCGATATTAAATTAATTGTGTACGATATCAGTATGTCGAACGAGCACAAAGAATGCAAAATGAAGCGTAATATAGGGCCGTACCGAAAATTCTACAAATACAAATCAATCCCGTAAAGCCTGATTTCAAAGCGACAGGCTGAATGAATCATCAAGGTTACACACGGCCGCATGTAACAAACAGTTTTGCGAATGTTTTGCGAAAAAAATGTTAAATGTGTTCCTCAACCAGAATACAGCTTAAAACTGGCCACGAGTGATTTTTTATTGTTCCCCAATGTAAAGAACATCTCAGTGGGAAGCATTTTTCATCATTAGAAGCATAGATGAGCTGCTGAGGTGATTTTGAAGGACCAACAAAATAATTACCTCCAGCATTGTTTCTTCGATGGCTGGCAAAAATGAGTCTCGTCCAGTGCTACCTGTATTGGTGAGGCACCATCAACATTCGGAACATTATTGAATGTATGCTGGTAAAATCAAATAAGATCGTTCTCCATTTAACAGCACTCAGAATTTTACTCTCACACGAATAATAATCCTACGACCACATTAGGTTAGTTAACAATATCACAGTGAGATGTTAAGGGAAACTCTTTGCAGATTCAATCGATATTCAAAAATATTAAAAACAAGGATTGAGGAGCATGCATGACGACCTATCAATCAAATATTGCTTCCATTCCAAATGTCCCTTCCTTGACGAAAACCCCTCCGCTGCGCGATTCCGTGCCAACTTGCAGGGTAAAATGCAGAAGTAGATGAATGCGTGTTCGTGGTACAGAAAGACAGAAGAGCCATATTATTTGAAAGTGTTTCCCCTTTGTTCACCCTTCTCTTACTCCTATTCCAAGTTCCATAATCCACTTGCTATTCACGCCATGGCGACGACTCACAGTGATTCGTGCAGGGAAGTACAGATGAGAGAGGGTGGATGCATCGTCACCTGCCACATGTGATTGCTCCATATTCATCTTCGGGTACGAGCCATCTCAGATGCACGCGCCGTTGTTTGGAATCCCATCCCGCTCCTCGAAGTGGCACTTTGCCTTGTTCATTCGTCTTTGATCTAGTCCGCCTCCGAACCTCCTCCTCTCGCCACTCCCTCCCGCCCTTCCCCCGCCGAAATCCCCTCTATGCCCTCGCCGCGTCCAAAAAAGCACTTCCACTCCAGCAGAGGAGCGGGAACCATTGGTATCCGCCGCATCCCGAAATAACGGCTGCTTGATTTATCGCCTCCCCCCGCTTCGGCCACACGTTTCTCCATTCCTCCCAACCCCCCTCATGCTAAAACACACACCCCATTCCTCAACATCCACCCCCGCCAGCACCGATAACCCTTTTACAATAGTGCCCACACGAATCACATGGACCCTTTCTGGGAAATTTTAAGAAAATATCCCGTCCTGCGACCTCTCTTAGGCCTTCCCATATACTCTCGTCATCATATCAGATAGCATCCTTCGCACGCCCAGACGAACGGTACACTGTTCATTTTTACTTTCTCCATTCAATGTATAAGGGAAGGAAAGAATTGGTTCCATGAAGAATTCAATATCGGATCGGCGTTTCAACGAAAATGCCCATTATATTTTCCCCAATGCCCGATTTTGCCATTTTATTCATCGTCTCTCTGCCCGCCTGAGTGTATTTGACATATTTTAGTACATTACTCAAATACATAATTAGAATAAAATGTTATTCATTTAAAATACTATTATTATGAGCAGATGAAATGATTGAACAATGGCAATAATCATTCAATGCAAATGATATTATCGTTCTTTTTTTTCGATGTTAGAAAGTGACGCACACCCAAAGAAAGCCATTTGAACAGAGCGGCGAATTTGAAAAATATATTTATAAAAATGATACTCTTTTACGTAAAACACTATTCATCACATTGAAATATGAAAAGATCGAGTTATACTCGTAAGTCTCGGATTTAAATGCATCATATGAATTAAGATTTTAATATCATTATTCTTTTCCCCATTTATTGTATCATGGACTAAAAGTTACTATCGTTGTTCATATGATGCTTTTAGTATTTTATTGCACTTTGCTGTGGTTGCCACCTCATATACAAGTGAATCCTGGAAATTTATATTGAATAACATAAATTTAGGCTGCCTTTTTCCTTTCATTTTTCATTTGCACGGTTGTTACCAGATTCTTTTTAGAATTGTTGGATTATTCCTCTGTTGTTGAAGTCCATTCCAAGTGCTTCTAGAAACTTAAAAATCTTTCTGCATCCGGCGTACTTAAGGCATTCAAAGTACTTCTCTAAGTCTGCTGATGACAAATACAATGGTAGGCTATTTACTTGTATCGTTTTTTCGCCCAGAACCCTCAAGGAAAGTATTTCTTGCTTCTCGGTTTTTGCTGGATTCAATTTGGTTTTCGGTGAGGCTTTCTTCCATTAGGTTTAATGTTCTGTTTTCCCTTCAGTATTGAATTCATCTAACTATTCTCTAAGCTTCCTGGAAGCTTTCCACTGACGCAGCTATCTTTGATTATTCCAAGAATGGTATCATTCGCTTTAACTCCGAGTGTCATGATTATTTCACCGATTATTACGATGATTTCTGAAGCTTTGTTGTTCTTCAGGCCTTTAACGGCTCTATCGGGCCCTGTTCATCTTCTTCTATCAAGATTTCTTACTTATTTCATTCAAATTTAAATGGTTTACGCCCTTGATAGGTTTATTCAATGTATTCCTTCAATAACTTCCATGTGTCAGCATTTTTTATTGCTATCTTTCCATTAGCCTCTTGGGTTTTTCTTCTTTCTTCAAATTGGCTTTTAATCAGATTTTTAGGAGTTTCTCTGTCTAACTTAGTGTTGCCGTTGATTTTTTTTTCGCAGCAGATTCCTATTCACTCTTTTTTGGACTTCTTGCACTCTCGTGCACTCTTGATTCCGTAAGTTTTTATGTAGGGTTTCCCCTGTCTCATCTATGGCATGCCTGTATTTCTTTTTGTCTCCATGAAGTCTTTAAATTCAAGATGTTATCCATAGTTGCTTATATTTCACCGCTACTTCGATTATTACATTCTTTATTTCCTTCCATTGTATTTCTACACTAGTCTCATGTTTATGGTGAACGCTTGTCTCGCTTCCTTTTCCTCCTGTACCCTTCTACTGAAACCTGGGTTCCTGTGTCTTATTCCTTCATTTTGTTATATCGCAGTTCGCTGTCCACAGCCACCTGGCTGGGGTCCCTAATCATATCTGCGCCGAGATATCGCTTATTATACTTCACTTGATTCTTGTTATCTAGGTCTGATTAAGATGTGTTCAATTCGTTATCTTGTCTTGCCTCCCTAAATTTTCTAACTGTATCTTCTTCTCCAGTGTTTTTCGAAAAGGCTGCTTGCCACTGCCATGTTTCTCCACTTACATAATTCTATCAGATATTTTTTCCCGCGGCATTTCGTATTCCCGATCCGAGCTGTCCCAAGCTGTTTCATCTGGGCCCTCTCTGAGCACGGCGTTCCAGTCTCCCATCAGTAATTCGGTCATTCTTCACTTTTACAGCTCCCAAAATACCATCCAGTTGTTCGTGTCCGTCTTCATTTTTAACTTTAGCTGGATCGTACCATATACGTACATTTGTTCTAGCACCGTGCCCATAGACTATCTCCCCATCTTTTCCATCAGGATCCTTTCATTGATTTGAACGGACGATTTGACCCTTTGCAGCTATTCCATATGGAGTACGATGCCCACTTCTGAAATCCTCTGTTTATCTCCTGAGTATATCACCCTCTATCCGTTATATTGTGTGATAATTAGCAATTGAACTAAGAAACTAATATATTACCTTGCTGCATATTAGCCCTAAGATATTTTATGAATTAATTTTATTACTATGCACGTAAACTTTGTGAAATATATCTATAGGCAAATTCTTATAAATGTGTAAACATGGACTACAACTTTGACGTAGTGGAAGAACTTGTACAATCTGATGACCCCTAGACTAATTACAATTCGTCCTGTTAGGATAATCCATACCAGATATACATAAGGAGCTAGATGAAAGGTACTCCAACTCAATTATTTGCCCTTTGAAAAAATGATGGAGAGATCTGAGAACCATCTTAAAGTAGATTGGACCTTTGGTAGAGTGTTTCAATGATTCTCTTATATATTTCCAGTGCCTTCATTTTTTATAAGTATCTTTCCATTAGCATCTCCGACGTTTTAAGATTCAGGGGGTTTCTTTATAAGTTTCAAAGTCGTTTCTCGTTTTTATTTTGTCATTGCTCTCCTGATTTTTGTCCACTCTTCCTTAATCTTCTTGTACTCAAGAAAACCATTGTTTCACCACTTCCTATACATAGTTTCCTCAGATTGATTTCTTTGGTTCTTATTCTCCGTTTTTTTTCGCTGTTATCCATTATCACTTACACTCCACCGCCTTACTCAAGTGCTGTCTATAGCTCTTAGCAGTACCATTAAACAACATTTAAAAAATAAGTTAAAAATAATAAATTTAAGTATTCAAGAAATTTTCTCGGGTTTCCCACCGGGTCAGGTTGATGAAGTGCACCGACGTTTCGAAGGCTGACTCTGCCATCTCACCCTGAAGACGATGGCAGAGTCAGCCTTCGAAACGTCGGTGCACTTCTTCAACCTGACCCTGTGGGAAACCCGAGAAAACTTCTTGAATACCATACGCCGGGAAAACCTGAGATCCTTCATAAATTTGAGTAGTTTACAAAATTTTCGTTAACAAATGTGTTGAAACATTTGGTTGAAATATTGATATTATATATTTGAATTCAGCCAAAAGAATTTTCCCTGGAACATACACGTAAAATGTATATTTTAAAATTAAATGAGTAGAATTTTTATTCTAGTTAATACTTTGTCCAATAAAATATGAACTTAGGCATTTAAAGGAATAAATTCTTTGCAGTAGCAACAATATTATTTTCATTTGTTTTGCACAAAATCTTCAAAACCTCACATATATTTTTTCTCTATATATTTCAACAGAGTCCACTTTTTTATGTTAACAAATTTATTACCACTTATTCGGTTCATTAGCTCAACGGCTATTACAAAAAATTGAATATGTTGTGATAAATAGTAAGGAAAAAAATTGTTAAATTACATTGATAAATGTTCTATAATTGATATCATTCGTTGAAATACCGTAATCAATTTCGGAATCACTTTTCTGGTCATCCTCCACACTTAATAAATTCCATACTTCCGGGACAAAATCGTTATTGGACCCTTTCTCGAACGCGGAAATGGAGGAAATTAATGGATTTAACGTGAGTAGTAATCTCCGGAGTGTCTCCAATCGCAGTCACTCTCAAAAACTTTCTTGATCGGTGCGCACGAAACCTTCTAATATCCTTCTTCCTGGCATCAAGAGATTCTCAAGAGAGATGTCTGATCGAAGATATTGCTTCCTTTAACGTTTCAACTCCAGGTACCTATTAGCAGTACCTGTTTGTAATGTGATACCACGCTTAAGGCCGCACAGAACATTTTACGCTATTGAGGCAGTATTTGTTATATTGCTTGTCTTGCTCTAAAGACAACTTAATAATAAGTGAAATCCTTGAGGTTAACGGCTCGTTGATGATAAAAAAATGTGAAGACATAAATTGTTGCCAGAATGCCATAAATCAGACGGTGTAAGGTAAAATCAAAGCCAAAAGTATTAAATGATTTGTAATTTATAACTTCGAAGTCTACAAATAATAGGCAAAAGTATAAATATTACATGATGTCTAATACTGCACTTATCATTTGTTGTACCGTAGCCATTTTCGGGAATTATACGAGCGCTTTATGAATACAATGAGAGCTTTATGAATAAGCTATGAATGAGTTACCTCCTCTTTCTCATTTTGTCTTTGCTAATAACACTAGCTAAGAAACTGCGGGAGATACCGCGAAAGTAACTTTTAACGGAGACACTCGCAAAATGCGCATTTTAATGCAACAATTTCAGAACGTAAAAAATCATTCGCCTTGACCGTGATTCGAACCCGGATTCTCCGATGTCCGGCCAAGTGCTATAGCCAGTTACCCTACCAAATTTTCTGGACATCTAGGGGTCCGGGTCAGAATCTCTTTCAAGACGAATGGATTTTATGCTAAGAAATTGTTCCGTTGTAAAATCTTTAATAAAAATTAAGAAAGCTCCAACTAAATGAATAACAATTTCCGCGGTGAGTATAGTTTTGAAGTATTTTTTTATTTCTACGCAATTACCCTTCGAAATTTATAATTGATAAATTAGAACCTTAGGGATGAATACTATATAGTTATGAGTTGTACTCAACCCGATAAAATTCTGCCTCGTCTCAGAACGGTGGTGGAAAGTAAGGATTCCAACTTCTTCCAAAATTTGGGATTAGGACTTTTTTTATTATTCCGGAACGTGGTAAATGATATCCTAAATTCACCATTAATGCAACGCTCCTTTTAGATGTGAGACCACTCCATACTTGGAGTAGGCCAATGCATGGTCATAAAAAACTAAAACCATCAAATAGAACCGACTTCTTTTGATACCAGTGGCACGAGTGAAGAGATGAGGAATGACTCATCACTACAAATATGTATACTATATACTTGTCAAATATTCGGAAGGAAAACTAGAAAACGTACACTTATATATATTGGAACAATTGGGGAAAAAGTCGGAAATAGGGACTTGGAGCAGGGACGTATAGTTGTGAAAATACTCGGGTGTTCTCGAGAGTCAAGCCATCAGATTGTGATTCGGTTTCTGTTTTACTTACCGATATCAGAACGAGGAGTGCAAAGGTCGTCGGCTCGCCCAAGGGTTACGTCAAGTTGCCATAGTAAGTGCATCCTGGAAAAAATGCAGAGACAACAAACCACATTGATTTGTGATCGATATGAATCGGTATTAATTTTAATTATTTAGAAATGAATGATGTTAAAATTAACGCCATATTTGGAAAGACTTCTCGTTTATCAAAGGTTGTCGGTCTATATATTTATTTAGAATCCTGTGATATCAGTGGCACACATGAGAATGCTCTAAGAAAATTTGCATTTTTTGCAAGGACTGACATTTGACGTAATTTCGCATCAATCATTAACTTAGCTCAACACACAAAATACTCGTATATAGTATGTTTTCTTGAAAAACTCGCTGAAGTACATAAGGGGTGAAATAAATATGAGAACTCCACTTGGAGCCTTTATGAGAGATAATGGCAGCGACAAGTGTGGTCAAAGGGAACTGAGGAAAGGTGTGCAGAAATACTTGTAGAGAATAAGAAGAGTTATTGAGGGCGAGAGGAATTATTTCATATGATTGTACAGGAAATCTAATCTCATGGCGAGGTAGACATTTTTTTGTCGCTCCTCTGCTCTCCATCACATTGGCTAATTTTTCTTCAGCCGTTGACGTACACATGACCTACTCCACAGAGAACCCCCTTTGCTTGTGAAAAAATGGCAGATCCTTGCAGAAAGAGGAATTTACCCAGCCATATGGAATATTTTCTTCTGTGCAGCCTACACCATTCTCAAAATATTTAGAACCCGTTGTTGCTATTTACCGGAAGTCAAACTCGACACATGTAGTAGAGGATAAATTTCCAAGTCAGAAACTCCTTCACCCAAATATTTGGATAATTCCTTAGAAAAAAAGTTTTCTGATCAATGACTACAGATATTTTCGAAATCAATTGCCCAGTATTTAGCGAATCATTTGTTTTCTTTTTCCAAGAGACGTGGATAAATTGAACGCGGTGAATCGACGCTGTGAACAAGGTAATTCAAAGTAACATGGATAGTGACTTGGTAGAAGCAAGATCTTTTGACTGAAAACATCCCTCTTTTTCTTTTTGTGGCATGTTAATAGTCATTTATAAATACATAGCTCATACATTTGTACCGTTATAAAGAATAAATAGACACTTAACTTTGTGAAATCTATTTGCAGAATGTACTAATCTCTTTTTAATATTGCACATCAATTTATTAACAACCGACCATGGTTTATACCGGTAACATCCATTATCATGGTACATATATTATGGTAATTAAAATTGGCAATTTTCCACAAAATAATATATTGCCAATTTTAATTAATCATGATATACCACCATATCACGCCCGAAACGTCTCTTTTTATTTAGATATCAGGTGTCCACTCTTATACGGGCAGGAAAGGCAATGAGAGAGAAAATGGGAGATAATCATTCTACCGTAGTGGATAATACGTATCAAGAGCCTATATCTATTATCTAATTCCTCGGCGTGCAAGTTAAAATGGAGTTTGTGACAACGGATGACGGACCCAGAGCTTTTACGGAAATTAAGACGTCAGCCGATACTCCCCAACCATCCTTCTGGAATTTAAGTCAGGCGTCAATGTCAAGCCTAACGACTCTTGATGACTCCTTGTGACACAAGATGTCCTGCTCAGGCGCAGATAAATATTCGGACAAGAGCGAGAGAGTGTTAATGCCTCAAATTATATCTCTCCTCTATCAACATATAACAGTGGCCAGTGGCGTGGGTTCTGTGTGGCTCCATTCGTTCCATTGAAGGCATTTTTCCGCACATGAATAGCCACAGCCACAATGCTGAAACTACATTAGAACAGCTTGAAATTTCCCAAATTTCTTCAAGGGAAAAATATTTCTCTTTGTTGTAAACAACTGGGCCCAACCTCCTCTCCTTTGCTTTCCATTAAATTGCTTTCTCCTAAATAATACACTTCCTCGACCAAGGTTCGCACAACCCCGCCCCGGTCCTGTTTGCTCTCCCCGCCAAACGAGAGACGAATTCAGATTTGGTGACTTGGTCAAAAATTGAAAAGAGGAACATTTGGAAAATGAGGCAGGGAAGAAAGAATCCCGGGGGGGATATAACAACATCTTCTCGCAATATAAGGATCTTATGTTGATCGATTTGTGGAAATTGTATAAATTTTCCCAGGTGATAAACCATACAGTTATATAATTCTTGAAAATACGGAATACACACATGGAAGATTTTTGTGAAATGATGGCCACTTCATATCTCGAATTGGTGAGTTTGATGGAATAGATGAGTGGTGACTAGGAGAGTACGAGCATAATATGAAAAGTTCTCGGAATGCAATAAAATAAACGACTTACCTCAGTAATTTTTTTTTTTCAATGTAGTCTTCCTATGCACCAATGCACTTGGTCCAGCGATGCTCCAATGTCTTGTTCCCATCTCGAAAATTAGATTCCTTCAGTCCTGGAAAATACCCGACTACTGCGGCTATTGGTTCTTTGGGCTGATTATAATAAATAATATTTCCTTAAGCCGTTAAAATTTTTTAACACCACTGTGAAAGTTAAAAAAGGGAAGGAATTGAGATTTGTGCTGTGATTTACGGGGAAAGTTAATCCGTCGCCAGTCATCAGACACAGATTGAAAATGTTAGAACGATCCTGTTTGCACGAGAGTATTTCCCGAATTGGTTTACAAGGGAATTAATCCTATTGCCATGGACCGTATTCGGGAATATACAAATACACACACAGCCACACTGGTTACTCCATAGTGGTCTACGGGGAGTTTTTCCTCGTCAGGGAACGGCCCTAGAGACAGAACAGGTTTGCGAAGAAGAAGTTAGTACTTTCTTTTAAGGGAATTTCCGTTCATTGAAGAAAATTTTGAGCGTGGGGAAGAGAAAGAAATCTGATAGAGCCAAATCAGTCAAATAAGGGGTGTGTGGCAACAATTCGTATCTTATTTCACTCATTTTTGCCATTGCAATGAAACTTGTTTCTGGGAGTCTTGATAAAATATGAATTCCTTCCTTCCAAAATCTGGCCTACCTTTCCGGCCGAACCTATTGCCTTCACTTTCCTTGGTGGTGGTGAATGAATATGTTTCCATTGCTTTGACGACTGTTTTGTCTGTGCGACATATTAGGGGGCCCAAGTTTCATCTGTGGTCACTAACCGATGCTGAAAATCTTTTTGCTCTAAAAACGGGTCAAATATTGCTGGTAAACTTCCCTTCTGATGCGTATGTGATCCTGCGTCGAGAGTCGCGACACCCATCTAACAGATCATTTCCTCATATCCAATGCCAATGTCCATATCCAATACCTAGATTGGAGGAACAAGAGACTAATCCGCAACATATACATGTTTCAGACCGGATGAGCAGTGTTGGGAAGAGGTGTAAGGCAGGGTTGCCTATTATCACCGGTGGTGTTCAACGTATATGTGGAGGAAATGATTAAAGAGGCATAGGGAGAACTGGAGGTAGGAATGAAAGTCGGAGGGGAATTGGTAAAATCGGTTAGGTTTGCTGATAACCAAGCATTAGTTGTTCAGTCAGCCAAGGGGTTACAGGCATTCCTGAGTGAATTTGAAATTCAGTGCAATAGATATGAGATGAGAATCAATATTAATAAAAGAAAGAGCAGAAAAAATAGAGCAGGTAAAACAGTTTACGTATCACGGTTTTGGACCAACACGGTCAAAGTAGTAGGGACATAAGGAGAAGAACAGAAGAAGAAGAACTAGACAAAGAGGCTTTCTCAAGGAGGTGGGAGTTAATGACGAGGATGTTGAGTAGGGATGTTTAGACAAGACTCGTAAAAACTCTAATATGGAGCTATGTACGGCGCGGAAGCGTGGTCGCTGAAGCAGGAGTATAGACGTAGATTGGAGACTTTTGAAATGTGGGTATGGAGAAGGTTAAATGGACCGAAAGGAAAACTAGTGAGGAAGTGCTAGGGATGGTGGGCGAGGAAAGGGGTTTGTTGGGAGAAATCCAATGGAGGCAGAAAAAATGGATGGGGGGCGTATTGATTGGCAGTGGGATGTTGAAAACTATAATAGAGGGGAGAATGTTGGGCAAACAAGGAAAGGGCTGGAACAGGGTAGGGATGTTGGACGGGATGAAGGGAGGATGGAAATACACTGAGATGAAGAGGGATCTGATGCAGAGTATGTGCTCGATTCTGTTTTATTTGGAGTCACAAGTAATTTTTTTGAAAGTTTTGTCCATCTCATCTACATCTACATCTACATAATACCCCGCAAGCCACCGCAAGGGCGTGTGGCGGGGGGTGTTAGGTCACCAACCAAAAAAGGAAAAAAGAAATACCGCATTCAAAACCAACACACACATGCAACCCCAATCCACAACAGTGCACACATTCATTGCAAAACCCCATCATTCGACGCGCATGCAACCACACATCTACCTATCCTCACTCCAAAAGCATGCGAGTACATACGCTTACCTACAACAAATAATTTTACCCTAGCATGCAGCAAGAAATTTATCACGAACGTGCAAGCTAGTTTATAGCAAGTAGCCAGGCGAAACACCACCACCACAAGAACGTTCCACACAAAACTCTCTCCCACCCAAGGTGAGGAATCTGGCCCAACGCTGCAGGTGGGAGGAGGGCATACCCGCGGAGAGGGACAAGGGATGGAAGGGGAAATTTAGGGTACCAAAAGCAGAGAAAACAATACCGTAAACAGCAATACATTTTCAAGAATTTTTCTCGGTTTTCCTACCGGGTCAGGTTGATGAAGTGCACCGACGTTTCGAAGGCTGACTCTGCCATAGTCTTCATGGTGAAGAGTCACTTCACCCTGAAGACGATGGCAGAGTCAGCCTTCGAAACGTCGGTGCACTTCATCAACCTGACCCGGTGGGAAACCCGAGAAAAATTCTTGAATACCATACGCCGGGAAAATCTGAGATCAGCAATACATTATTTAATGGCATTCCAATGCGGGCATGCGGGAAGGGTTTTGACACAACACACAGGAGGTTAGTGAAAGTGCATGCAATTGAGTTTAACTAATTGTTACCTAGACGCCGAGGGTGGCAAGTGGCATTTTTGTTATCTCCGAGTGTGACCCTACAGTTGTTATCCCGTATTGTCCGTGGGAAGAAGGAGTCCTTGAGTCTGCTAGTCCTGGCATCTATTTCCCGAATATTGTACACATAATCCAAGCGACCTATAGTATGTATATTGGAGCGCGAATAATTTTCGAGACCTCGGTGCTGAATGACCTTCGGTGCATGCGGATCCGAATTTATGTAGTAAGTTTAACCTAGCATTGAGTCGTCTTTCTTCCAATGATTCCCCTCCCAACTCCATAAGCATTTCAGTGACGCTTTTCGTTTTATCGTAACAGTTTTCCACGAAACGAGCTGCCCGGCGTTGGACCTTCTCAATTTCCCGAATGAGGCCTTTTTCACACGGATCCCATACGCTACATGCATATTCTAAATGGGGCCTTACAAGAGCGTGATAACAACGTTCCTTGACCTAGGAGTAACTTCTACCGACATTGCGTCTAATAAATCCTAATTTTTTATATGCTTGCCCGCAGACTTTACGTATAGTATATGGGTCCCCCAAGTTAAGTCTTTAGTGAATGTAACACCTAGGTATTTCACCGAATCAACTACTTCAAGGTCAACTCCAGCTAATTTGTAAACTAATCCCGTGGATCTTTTAAAGAAATTTACCACCGAAAATTTATTAAGATTTAAAGGCAATCCCTATTTTGAACACCATTCATTAATGCTATATAAATCACGTGCTAGAATTAAACGATCCTCATCTCCAGATATCTCCCGATAAATCACTGTGTCATCCGCGAACATCCTTATCTTACTTTTCACTTCACGGTTCAAATCGTTAACAAAAATCAAGAATAGTAACGGTCCGATAACACTTCCCTGAGGAACCCCCGAGGTTACTCGTACGCTGGTAGAACTAGCGCCGTCAAGGACTACCCTCTGTTCCCGGTCTGAAAGGAAGTCTTCAACCCAATTTATTGCCTCCTTGTGTATACCTGCGCCCTTTAATTTATGGATGAGTTTACCATGCGGAACCTTATCAAATGCCTTTTGAAAGTCTAAAAAGATCGCATCCACTTGCCTACCACTTTCACCCGATAAAATAAGTCATGTGTGAACAATCCTAATTGGGTCTCGCATGAGCGGGTTTTTCTGAATCCGTGTTGATTGTCACTTAAAAAGTTAATGTTATCAAGATGTCTCATTATGGAACTGACAATTATGTGCTCTAAAATTTTGGAACATATAGAAGTGAGAGAAATGGGTCTGTAATTGCTGGGGTCCTCCCTGTCACCACTTTAAAAAATAGGCGTTATTTGCGCGGTTTTCCAATTCTTAGGGAATTTGCACTCAGTGAGTGATTTGTTAAATATAAATTCGAGATACGGGGCGATTAGCACCCGAGCTGGTATATTTTCGGGACCCGGGGATTTATTCCATATACCTACCTTAACCGTTAGATTACCTAAAAAACTGCCAATGTTAAAATGTGACATGCCCCTTCAGATGACAATCCTACAGCTTCAGTGTTCTCTCGCACTTTCAGTCGGCTATCCTCCATGATCATTTAATACACTTTTACAATAATATCTGGGATGGTGGTAAATTTTGGACGACCACTACGCAAATCATCATCTAAGCTCGTACAAACATATGGCAGGGCGCATAGCACTTTAATTACTCAAGAAAATGGCTTTATATGTCCTCATATTAACACAACGAAGAGAAGTCGATGCTTTATTCGATTCACAGTTTCTTTTTTCTGTATCCTTCGCCTTCTGGGAAGTTCTTATTTCACAAATAGATGCTGGGAAATATAGTCCGATAAAAGTTCCCAGGGGTTAGATCAACATTGGTTCGTTGTCCGTAGACGGCTTTCGCTTCATCTTCAATATCAGTCTACCAATACGAAGCAGATTGATTTGAGATGGACTCTACATTAAGCATTAATATTAAAGAGGCGCTTTATAACCATACAAATGAAATAGAATTGATTCCGAGACAGTAAAAATGGAAAGCATTAATAGCAATCCTCAGAATTTTCGCAGATACAGGGAACACATATGAGTTAGTAGTGAAGTTTATTTCTATTTCATGGCCATATAATTCCAATCTCAATGTAGTAGATAGCATGGCCAAAGGTTCTTTCGTAGCCTACTAATTTCATCAGCCATGGGGTTGCAACTGCACGACCTAGTATCCGTTTCGCTGTGGCCATGGCCTCGTTTCCTTGATTGACACAGTGGAAACAAGCTTCCCGCATCCGCTCGTCACAGTCAACTGGAGGGGTGGACAGGTGGCTTCCATGGCGCACTTGATTCTGGCCTAGGGGGCACAGTTGACATTCGCCATCGAACCCAATGCATGCGTATCGTCCCCCTCCCTTCCCTGCCCCCTCTCCGTCATTTGCCTCACTGTGCGCCCCCGTGAGCGCTCCGATGACATCAGCTGCCAGTGACGTATGGTATCACCACTACCTGTTTAGTAACGGTGGATGGATTTGCATTTTCCTTGAGCTTGCAAGGGTGGATGAAGGTCAATTATTCCCGGTGGACGAAGTCACGCATGCCGATCAGTGGAATTCCGGTTCGGCCTGGATTTCCCTATTTTGAAGAGGCGCATGAAATATTTTATTCGCAGAAGTTCGTATTGTTTTATGTTCTTCAGATTTGGGTTAGATTAGCCCAAAATTTCTCTCTAATGTAGAATATTGCTGAGTGAAGTGTTTCACGTACAGAGGTGTTTTCTCGAGTGAGGAATATGTTGAAACAATTGTAAATCGCGTTTTGTCGTGCTATCCTGTCTATTGGCTTATCCATCCGGTCACCGTTCATAGCGATTAAATCATAATATTTCTGAGTAAAGCGACGCGCTAATGCCTAGTGATGAAGAAATGAGGATGTCCACCGGATTCCTTTAGACATTCACCCACCATACTTCCAGGAAATTCACGAATGACATAACTAGATGAAAGTTAGCTCTTGCATTGTCTTTTTGCACGGTCTCGTTTGCTGAATATTTGTTGGAAAATGAAAAAGTTTCCGAATTCCTAGAATCGCCCCTGGTGAAGCTATAGCTTAAAAAGTTAATTAACTAATGCGAGTAAATAATAGATAGAAAGAACAAAGGCTTTCTTTTCCTAAGCGCACGTTGAATTCCTTGAACTCACCGGATCCGAGAGAGGAAGCGTTCAAACGAATGGACCGATTTTCTTCAATCTCACCCCGAAACAGGCGGGAAATGGAGCGTAGACCTCAGAGAGGGAGAGAGATAAAGGAATATAAAGAAGAGAAGGAAAGAGATGAGGTAAAATGGGCAGAGGATGGAGTGGCAGTCGGGTGTTCCTCAATTTGCCGCTTATGTTTCGTCTCAATTCGCCTGCCAGTGTTAAATTCCGTCGCTTCCACTTCCATGCAAGCCCTCGTTTCGTGTTGAGGTCTCACGATTCGCTTCGAACCGTGGGTATTCGACTGCAAATTTGGCTTGCAAAAAGTGTTTTAGAATTTCGAAGATTTTCCAAAGACACCACGTGTGAAAATGAGGTTCCCAAATATCCTTCTAAATTTCACTGAGCCTTTCGTGAAAGTGCCATATTTCATTTAGCAATATCGAATTCGTTATTCTAGGGGGGATATGACTTACAGTGTTCAAATAGAGAAATTGTCGAATGGAAGTAAAGTTTTTTTCTGTGTTGGAAATATTTTAGAATAGTTAACATACGTCTTGGAAGGTGGGGGGATGGAAAGTAGGGGAGAATATGGGAAGGAGGTAACGCCAAACATTGAATTAATTAAATTTTCTCGATTTTTCGTCGCATTCATTATGATTTCGGGCACCTTCTCTGGGCTTTTTCTTACCTCTGACTAGAATCTAGCCCGTTATCGAACCTTAATACCTTCTGGACTTGAATTTTGAAACAGTATAGGACCTAGTGCCTCGGGAACCTGTCACCGACTTCATTCTGCCTCATCGGGCCACCGAGAGCCTTCTCTTTAATCCAGCATGGAAAACGATGTCGTTTCAGATGTTAAACACCCATCAGCCACAAAATATTGCAGCACTAACATTCGCATCGCTCCTGCAAGCGACTGCCCACTGTTCGCACCCTCTGCCACTCACTACAACAATGGCTAGCGGTACGCCTACTATCCCAGCAGTGGCGATGTTATCCACTTCTCTCGATCGAGGACGTGGCGTTTAAGCTCCCCGTCGCCGAGCAACGCCACCGCCAGTCGCCAAAAACCAATATACCAGACCCTCGTCGTTTATGACGTTATGGTCCATGCGGGCTCCCTGAACTGGTGAGGAGGGATTATCTTGTTAAGACTTCCACGGCGTTGTATTTCTCAGACTCATCCAGCGCCGATGGTCGGTTAACGGTCGTCTATGGGACCGCAAAGGGTATGTCGCACGCCGCCAATTCTCAGCTCGCCACCTGGGGTTAGCACGGAACGCGTACAACACTATGCTAGCCGCGCACTTGCCGACCTGCTACCATGGAGATCGTCTGAGAGAAAACATGGATAACTTTGCTGTATCGTATGAAGCAGGGTGAATATTTCCTGGTCGCGATTCGCGGGAATCACGAGTGGCAGATTACAGATGTACAAGTACGAAATGCGGATTTAAAAAAAATAAAATTCGGAAGAATAATAAAAAAGCCATTCAAAGTATGCTCCAAGAGACAATTTGAGGACAAAGTAGGCAATTTGTGTATACCACGCCAGTAAAAGTCTTTCATTTTTGCCACGAATCATTCATCAAGCCATTTTTTTCACATCTTTTTGGCGGTTTCCCGTGTTTCTTGAGATTAACCATCGAAGTCACCACTTTATAAACGCCGAAACTATGATTCGTACGTATCTTGCGATGGAGCATGTTCATCATAAGTTTCTCGAAGTAATGGCTATGATTCAGCAGCAGTTTTCTTCAAATGAAAACAAAAAGTTAATGCTTTTCGCGAATGTTCTTTGTTTGGTATAAATCTCGGCATATTGAGCACAGCAACACAACACTATGCAAACACTTTTTCAATTTATCACTGGTGCGCGTCTGTTTTTGTTTGCCACTGCATTGATGCTGGCACAACAAAATGGCATAAGTTTCAAATATCTATACCACAAACTGCATTGTTGCACCATGTGTTGTATGAAATCCACATTCCATATTTTTATGCCTGGTAATCCGTTTTTCGTCCATAGAAGAGATCCAATCAGCCGTGACGAAGCCCTTGCAAGAGGCCTCCGAGGGCGCGTACCGGTCATGGCAGAGTCGCTGAAAAAATGCGCAGAGGCCCAATGACAGTACTTTGACGAATTTTAAGTGTTTGTGCAAATCTGTTCGATTAATTATTTTTTAATAATTTCATTACTTTCGGAACGCACCCTGTAAGACAAGAAGTGACCATTATCCTCCGTGCTCTTCAAAATATACTTGAAGGATATCTGTAGGAAATTTGCTATGGGAAATTTTGGGAGAGAAGACTTTCAGAGTCGGCGTGAATTTTATGAAATTAGTTAGGTTTGCAGATGATTCTTGTTTAGTTATTCAGTGAGTCAAAGGGTTACAATAAATTCTGAGCACATTAGAAAACCAATTTGATATAGTTGATCAATGTAAATAAAGCAGAGACAGAGAGGCTATGGCGAAAGAGTAAGATTGAGTTGAAAATTAATTTTGGATAACATGTAGTAGAACAGTAGAACATATTTCATACTTAACAGTACAGGTGTTTTGAAACAGTATGGCCTAGTAATAGGGAAATTTGAAATTTATGCATTTCATTATATATTACATTACTTTTGGAACACATCCTGTAGATAATGGGCCTCCGCTGCATTGGGAGCTACCGTTTTCCTGTCACCAGCTTTCAAATTTGGGAGCTGTAGATGTGACACTGTTACACTTGACAAGGTCAACTTTCTGTCCAACTACACCGTGAGCAGGGGAGGAGGGTCCTTACCTGTCCTTATTCCACCGGCAGCACAATCTGATGCTGTATTATTGGTGGAAGCCAGCCAAAGCTCGACCGCATGTCCTCCCGCATAGCAGGCCACAATGAGAAAGACGAAGGTGCTCTAGGTTACCGCATCTCCAAACCCCACTGCTGCCTCTGGGATTGCAGGACGCGTGGGTCACCGGGAGTGCGTACGACGCGACGCCTCGAGTGGACAACGCCCGACCATGGCAATGCGCTTCTAAGTCTCGCCTGCTGCCTCACCTTCCCTGGTCGCTAGGGAATCTGTGGAGGAGTTGAGTATTTCCCTCCTTCAGAGACGTCGTATCACAGCTGACCACAGCGTCAGCAGGCGAGGGCCTTACCCCATCCCCACTGGAGCGGGATAAGATAGAGAGTGTTAAGGAGGCGAGGGAGAATGTGAGAGTTTCGTGAAACAAGACTGAAAGTTGTTGATGAAAGTGTGCGTGAATGGGATTTGTTTTTCCTTCAATTTTCAATTCCCTGGGGCTTGTGCAGAAAGAGGCATTGACAACAGAGGCTCTTTGGGCAAAAAACGAGAATTGTGTCGGAAAACCAAAGGAGTATGCGTCCACACCGTAGAATGACAGTGACATAGTAAAGACGATGACACGATAATAAGAAGAGAGGCCAGGTAGGCAGCACAACACCTTATAAAATCGCACATTATTGCAGTATGCAAAACGTTACTGTTGTAATGAATTAGCATTTTGGCTGATATTTCTTCCGGTGTTTCAAATATACTTTCAGTTTGAGAACTTGGTGTTATTTAATTGAGTGAATTGATGAATAATATGGTTAAATAATTTAAGTTGTTTCGTTTGGAAACAGCGTGTGCCGGATATATAAGCAAGTGGGTTTTCGAAGGGGCGTTCGAAATTTCCTGAACTGAGTTCCCGTAGAATTGACCTCATAAACTCGTCGTAAGATCGTGGGGAATTTAGCAAGAAATATATTTCGAGAGATAATAATATGTACAGGTATTTTCTCACTAGAAGTCTATTAAAAGAAATTGTGCACCAGGATTTAGTTTATGCAATAGGCTCATGCACGCACGTATACATATGTTCCATTGCTTAATTTTGTGGTGGTTTTGGTTTCAAGATTTCTTAGCTGTGGTTCACTCTTGGATTTCTCTTGTCCCCAAATAGCCAATGGTTGACAAATGTAGGTACACATGTCTAAGTAGATGTACTTGAATGTGGTATTTGTGTAATGTGCACTGCCGTTTACAGATACCAAACCACGATTTGTTCACTCATTTCTATAGAAAACCAATCGAATTACTTGCACACAAATAAACTTTTGCCGTTATTTCAAGAACAAAAGTAATGAAATATTTTCTTTGGTCTTAAGTTACTAGGATGTATGATTTGAGGTCTTACTAGTAGATAGTATTGAATGATTGAATAAAACTCCAAATAAAACCCGCAAACAGTTTACCTTTCAAAACGGAGTACAAACGAGATTAGTTGGATAACGCCAAATGAAATTCGTTGGATAAAGCCACAAGTCAAAGGATGGAGTATAGGGTAGAATAGGAAAGGGATGAGAAAGGTACGTGAATAAATACGAATACGCGTATTTCAGCCACAAAGTAGCCCTCTTCAGCATACTGAAAGTGAAACATCACGACAACACAAGTTGAAGTGAGTTAAGTTCTCACTCAGTTAGTCACAACCTTAGACTATTTCCATCAAATGAAAGGTCTGTTCAAAAAAAGATGAAACTGTTTGAATTAATAATTGATTTTATTAGTTCCTTTTAAAAAGTGATATCGTCTTCAAAATAAAGCCCTTGGCTGCCAATATGTTTTTACGTTTCCAACGTTTGTTCCAGATTTAGAATGCCTCCTGGAACGTTTCTTTTGGGATAACCTGTAAGATCTAGTTAGAAATTTTTTGGATTTCTTCAAAAGTTTCAAATCTGTGACCTTACAAGATGAATTTCAATTAAGGAAAAAGGAAAAAGTCCGCTGGAGCAAATTCGGGGAGAAGGTTGTACATGAGATCACTACTGTGTTGTTTTTGGCCAAAAACTCGTTAACAATCAGTGATGTGTGCACCGATACGTTATCGTCATGAAAGCACCAATACTTGTTTTTCGACATTCGTGTTCTCTTCCGCAACATGTCGTATCTTAACCTTCTTATAACCTCTGATATAGTTCTGCCCATTCACTGTTTGTCATTGGGGACATATTCATAATGAATTATCCCTTCCCATTAGAAGGAAACGATCAAAATTACCTTGACGTTCGATCGCGACATCCAAGTTTTTTGGGCCATTTTGCGTTGTCCGTTCCACTAAGGTGCATTTTAATATTTTTCTAAGAACCAATTGTATTTAATTTTCCCTCTTTGTGTTGAGTAGAAGATACTTTCTGAAAGTTCCATCTCTATGCACAATGAGGTGTCTACCACTTTCCTCATGCCTCGCAGTTACTCACAGTAGACGGGCAACTGACTCGAGAAACATTGTGTCAACTGTAGCAAAACCTGTGCTTGGCTAAAATCCCGTTCATTTATTCTCCCAGCATAAGCCAGGTTTTGTAGAAGCCATTTGGCGGTAGCAGGCTGAATCAATTAAAGAAAATGCCGAGTAATTCAATTTCATAAAAACACTATTGAGATTATTGTGTGAACTAGAGCGTGGGAAGAAAAATAAAAGCCTCATTATAGGTTGTAAAATAAAATGCAAAAAACTCACTAGCTTATTCCATGCTCTCCTACCTTTTTGTTGTTATTTATTTCCTCTGTAATAATTTTGTATGAATACAACGTCATTTTTGCAGGAGATATTACTTAATGCAATTTCATTCGACTGATCATGCGCATGACATTATTACCCCGCGGAATGAATAAATGCTCGGAATCATCAAAGGTGACAAGAATAAAATCTTCACATATTATTATATTTTTCCTGTAAATGAATGATTCTGATCCAGGTCCAAGTCACCAGTTTTGGTGTGGTATAAGCGACATTTGAAGTAAAGGAGCCACGTGGCTGCCAATGGTTATCGGAACGCAATTCATTTTATGATTTATTAACCTGAATGACAGTATAATTGTATTTGAAAAGTCAATTTCTCAATACTTGAAGATTGGTATCAACTTTAATGCAAGTGTACTGTCGGTTCCTCTGTAAGATTCAGCCACTGTCAACAAAGTTAACACCGATGGGTATAGGCTCACAACTAGCTTCATGATGAGGGTGAAAAAAGAAATTTTGCACTTCCACATAAAGTCTTTATGCGGAAATGCAACATTTCTTTTTAACCCTCATCACGAAGGGGAAGGAAGGGAAGGAAGGGGGAAACTACCACAAAGTTAAAGCTGAAACTGTTATGTTCACAACTAACTTCGTCTACGTTAATCTGATTATTCCAGTGTAAGAACAACTATCGAATAAATGCAACCTGTAAGTGGAGTACTTAAGGTGCTTTGAAGAAATGGATATAATAAGAGTGTGTGATATTTGGTGATGAATTCAATGGGTTATGTGTAAGAATATAGGATGTAAGCAAGGGGAAATAGACGTATGAACATGAGGTAAGTGTGTTCCTTCACTGTTTTTATCATGTCGAAAAAGAATATTTGAGATTCGAGTGTGTGCGTCCGTTCACACAAATAACGAATAAAAAGCTGAAATGAGATTGATTAGTTTTTCGAGAGAGGAAGTAGTATATAGAGAAAGTCGACGCAAATATGGTCGAAGAGACCCAAAAGGCGACCAATTACATTTGCCTCTCTATGAACAGAAGAGAGCTGAATCTAGGGCAGGTGAGAAAAAAATTTGCGAAGGGAAGGCAGTATTTAAGGAAATTAGTGTCTAATTCTATTAGTTTCTTGAAAAGATGTAAAAGTATTGTTTTCCTGTTTTCAAACTGAAAGGGAACAGTGTCGATTAAAGACGCTAAACCTTCCGCATGAAAAAGAAGCGCTGGAAATTATGAAAAAATAAATGTGCATTGAAGTTGGTTAACTGCCAAAAATCATTGCCTTACCTATTCTTTTACCGAAAAAAATTGCTGAATTCATTCGCCGTGTGATACAAGACTCTTGCTATCTCATTACCTCCATTACTAACCACATAAAACCAGCGCACAACCCCGCAGTACCTTTAGAAAAATAATTCTTTGGTTGAAACACCCCATATTTCCTCTTTTCCTGAGACCTGTAATAGTCTTCATATAGAGTGCCTCCTCAACCACATTCAACTATAAATTTCACGGGCTGCATTAGATAAACAATCCTCTTTTTATAATAAAAGAATTTCTCATAAAAACCCTATCCCACTGATTACGTTAATTAATAGGGACTCAACATGGACCAATAAATGAATTACCGTTGATAAATAATTGCTGATAACAAACAGTCATGAATTAAGACGCAAAAAAAGTCGAGATTGAAAGCTATCGTTTGGGTATTTTTTCAAACAATTTTTCAATGGCCATAATTAAATTAAGAAATAAGGTGACCTGAGAAACATTTTTAAAGAAAGGCGCCAAAACATGGGTACTAATGGATAGCCCTGTCTTAATCCTTGCTATAAGCGCTGTCTGATCATGCCTATTTCGGTTCTCCATCGTTTATCCGTAGCTGTGGGTTCTGAGGCATTCACAGCTTCTTTTCCTCCAACCGATTCCTATTTTCTGGAAAACGTTTTCTGTTTGCGCCCACTTTATGCTGTCTAACTCTTTCTCAAAATATACAAATACACAAATACGAGGGTGGTACAATGCGAGGTCCTTAGAAAATCCAAGATATGGCGCTCGTAGTACCGAAAATAATTTTTTTTCGTTAAATAACACTCCTAACTAGTCAGCTGTTAAAATTTAAGCTGTGTTTGTCAATAGTTTTATCTTTGTGATTGATTGAGATAAACAACTTTAATTTGTCTATAAAAATGAGTTTCGAGCATTGATTAAACACTTGTATTTGAAAGGACTAACGCCGAAAGAAACCCAAGCTGAGTTGGGCAAAGTTCATGGCCCATCCGCTCCTGTGTTTGCAACTGTTTACAATTGGGTGAATGAGTTTAGACGGGGCCGCAAATCCACAAAAGATGAATGCAGATCCGGACGCCCTGTGGAAGAACCCCACCCGAAATGATGGACAAAATCCACGATATGATTTGAAACGAAGTGATCAACAACTCAAAGTGCGCGAAATATTAGAAGTGATAAGCCTATCATAAGGTACAATAGTTTAAACTTTGCGCGAAAAATTGGGCATGAAAAAAATCTCGGCAAGATGGGTACCGCGTTTACACACAGCGGAGAATAAACGCAGTCGTGTGGTCGGCTCTGAGATTGTTTTGGCGCTTTTCCGTCGCAATCCTGATGAGTTTATGCGTCGATATATAACTGTTGATGAAACATGGATACATTGGTACACTCCAGAGGCAAAGCAACAGTAAAAACAGTGGATTTTTGAAGGCGAACGGGCTCCAAAGAAGGCGAAGACGGTCAATTCGGCCGGTAAGGTTATGGCCACGGTCTTTTGGGATGCTCCCGGAATCATTTGCATTGATTACTTAAAAAAACAATGGTAACAGGAGAGCACTATGCGTCAAATCAAGGAAAAGCGTCCTCATCTGAAAAAGATTCTCTTTCATCAAGACAACGCACGGGTGCACACCTGCGTAGTTGCGATGGCCACAATTATGGAATTAAAGTTCCAATTATTACAACATCCATCGTATTCACCAGATTTGGCCCCCAATGACTATTTCTTATATCCAGACTTGAAGAAATGGCTTGGCGGATGAAGGTTTGCGTCTAACGAGGAAGTAATTGCCCAAACAAATGCCTATTTTGAGGAGCTTCCAAAATCCTACTTTTTAGACGGCTTAAAAAATTGAAAAACGCTTAGACAAATGAATAGAGTTCAAAGAAGATTATGTAGAAAAAAATGGCCAAAAAAATGGTTTATTCTACTTTTTTATGAGGACTTATTGTACCACCCTCATATCCTATACAAATCCTGTAAGGTCATGCTAATCTTCTAAGAAATCATGTGCTCTTTTTTATTGAAATTTTGTTAATGAAGCTGAGAACAATTTTTATTAAAAGTAAACAATTTTCCGTAAAGATCTATTATATTTTTCTCTACAAAATTGAAAATTCTTCGGTTAATTGTAAAAAGTTAACTACGATTCATGTATTCAGGTAACCAAAATTATTTTGGTCCCCGTATATCGCATTTTGCAAAAACGTCTATTAAATGTGGACCATGTGCGATTTGCAAGTGTTTTTTATAACCCTTTATGTGTTATTACCTTATAAATCCAATGTTTAACACCAGTTCGATTTCCTCTTTAGAGGGAATCCCAAAACAACCCAGAAATAAATGAAAATCTGTAAGTCTATCTGCTAAGGAATAAATTTCTGCAAGTGATGTGTGCTTGCCTTATCTTCAGCCCTGTAAAGGAAATCTGAATCAAGAGATGTATTTACTGGCCACATTATAGTACATAAAATAAGTTTTTATTTTGAAATAACTTAATATTTACCTCTTCAAGTTTGTTTGAACCCAAATTTTCATTCTCAATTTTTTGTTTTGCAACAACGAAAAGACATGCATTGAAACGTATGAAAAATATGTGGCGAACAGTCCCAAGCGTGCCATATATATTTTATACGTGCCTTATCTTATCTCCATAGTTATGAACTGTACTTACTGGGCTAATGTTTCAAAATGGAAATTCACGTTTATGTTGATTAATTTGCCATTTCCATTAATTTAACTAAATCGTGAGTCTCCAGATAATCGATACACAGTTCCTGGTGTTGAATTGAACTAATTCTGAAATTATTATCTCTGCCAATTTATCCACCAAACCTTATGGTGTAAATAGGTTTCGTCGTCGATCGTCTTCACATGTAAATACTGATAGGCTCTAGGGTTGAGTTTTTCACAACGCAACGCCTATTAACGTTTTACCCAAAATGGTTAATGGCAAGAATAAATAACCTTGGCGGTAAAATATAAAAGCTTTAATGCCGACTCTGTGTCTAGCGGTTTGATGAAAAACCATGCACGTAGACTTTAATTAAAATTAAAAGGGAAATGAAGGAGGGAATGGGGTACACCAAGCTACGTAATGGCGCTCAAACAGTAGGAAATAATGGGACTCCTACTCTTGAAGAAACTTTAGGTAAATTTCAACCTATTATCTCGTACAAAAAGACCTCTTCTGGCTAATAATTAGCCTATTTCAGATAATTGAGAAGAAAATCACAGAAGCTAGAAGATTTTTAGTCCGTTTGAACCATTTATTTGATCTTTTGTAACTATTTTTTGTGCTGAGTTTGGCGAAATTTCTATGACTATGAAAGTTAAAGTAACTTCAAAATGTCAACCATTGAAATGCAATCAGCAGCTTTGAAATAATATTTACTTTCATAAATTAATTTCCATTAAACTAAATCTGTTTCATTACGAATTTTAGGTAATCATTTTTTCATTATTATAAAATATTTGATTGAAAGTTGCAAATAACTCAAACGTTCGTACTCGGTTGTTTATTTTATTTACAGTTTTGTTTAAAACACATTTAAATAGATACAATTATAAATGATAAGGGTTTGAATGGTTTTCATTATGAATCATTTTAACTTTTATTGGCAAATTTTGTTTTTTAATCAATAAAATAAATTTGCGTCTTCATATTCTGTGATATATTTTACATGTTTCAGTTTGAATTGAATTTGCACTAATGCACAATCCATATTTCAGCAACACATCCATTAATTTACGTTTATCTTATTTGGCTACTACATGTGGTTCGCTCAACGTTTAGAAAAAGTGATGGTAATATCGGAGAAACATTAAAATATTCCTTTCGATTAAATGTCACTGTTTGTTGGAAGTGGAATTTATTCGTCCATAATGAAATGTGTTAAATGTAGCGTGCTAGAGTTTTTTTCCTTGAAAGAGCACTTTTTTAACACCAATAATTACGTCATGACTGGAAATGGCCAAAATTAGCTGCGGTATTTGAAACTTTTTTGTCAAGACAATTAGATAAGTGAAAATTTTGTTTCCTAAATGCAACCATCGAAGTATTTGATGGTATTCGGGGCAAAAGAGTGCGATTGCTTTTCTTGTAAAATACGTATCATGGGGACATGAAGTATAATCGCTCTATGTCCATACGTAAAAGTATCCCCTGATCTGGGTTTACCCCAGACGTTGACTGGGCGCAAAGTATCGGAGCACAAAGAGATGTGGAAAGGGGTCAAGATTTGGGATCACTGTCTATTATGGTTCCAAGGGGGGAACGGTGGGAAATCCCTAGTGAGGGTTTAGGGAGGGGTGGAGTATGGATACACTTGCAACGTCAGGAGAGGGTGGGGTGGGTTGTAGGGTGGGAGATGCCCCGCAGCGTTGAGCCTTCCCACATCGTCCGTGAAGAAAGACGTTGGGGGAACAGAAGGCTTCCCGCCATCTTCGGGAAAACATGGTCAGCGGTTGCACAGGGGGATGGGGAGAAATTCCAATAGTAAATACAAGGGGTCACAGGTCACAAGTACGTCGAGGGAAGGAGATGGAGAGGAAGGATACTTTGCGCCCAGTCAACGCCCGGGGTAAACCCAGATCTCAACCCCTTTCTCCACGGACCTAGGACTATGGTACCGCTCTGAGGAATCAACGAGACACCCACTCTATCCAGTCACGAGGTTTTCTCCGGACTTTTTGTGTTCCCCACCCCTTTCTCCTCCCCCGCACCTCATCACTTACGCGCCCTTCCACCTCCCCTCCCTCTATCCTCCATTTTCCACTACACACCAACCCTCCCCTTACTAGCTTTTCAGTATATACTATATACTGGACACTGAGTTATGACTGTCACCAGAAGATGATGTAGTTACATCGAAACCGGTCGTATTAAAAATTTTATTTTGTGGAAAATTGCCAATTTTTATTAATCATGATATTCCACCATATAACTCCTGAAACGTCTCTTTTAATTCGTTACTCGATATTACGTTTTCATTCGGCATTCCACTAATTGAAATAACTATTTAAAAATTCGTCTGTATATCTCCGCTTCATATATTTATATCAAATTAGACTATTTGTATTAATAAAATTCAGAATTTAAATTGAATATGAAATTATTCAAATACTAAAGAAATTTCAACTATCTTAGTAATCCGTGTTTCCGAAACATAGTGATAAAAATAAAACCATATTACGATATATTAAAATACAATATTGTTAAAATAACAGATTAAATCCATTTCATAAATTATATGTTTGTTGCATTAGCTTTGGGCTTGAAAATGTTTTATTTGGCCCATCACATTACGGCAGGAGAGATCATGAAAATAAGATTAGAGAGAACAAATGTAGATCCTACAGATTTACTCGTGAGATGTCAATTTTCCACGACCGATGACAGATCTGAATGTTAACAAGTGACACCTTAAGAGGGAGAAAAGTACGTCTATATTTTTCTGCTTGGGCGATTATTGTATTGTTGTCTTTGTTTTATCTAAAGTTTTCATAGTGGATTCTATGATTCCTAGTAGCTCAACTGGAAGGTGTAGAGAAGTATTTCACGCTTTGACAATCGTACATGATCCTTTCATTAACATTATCTCCAATCTTTTAAATTACTATTGATAATGGGGAATTGATTTTAAATAAGGCTGCTGTTGAATTGCTCCAGGCCACTCACCACAGCAGAGGCTTGTAGGATACCATATAGACTATTTTTAGATATAGACTAGATTTATAGATAAATCAGCATTAAAAGCTCCGGCACCAAAGCCACTGTTGGCCTGTGTTATTAATGAAGCACATATTATTAATGTTAGGTCTGTAATATTATGAATTTTATCACCTCAAAATCATTAACTTGAATGTCCCTTCCTGGTAGGAATTTATTCAATATCAATTAAGAACGAATCTTTCTGTCTCGATTTACTCTCCTGTTCTTATTTTCCCTGTAGATCCTCTGAGAGTTTTTTTTACTTTAACTAGTTTCCATTAATCTTTTCTCTTTTAATGTGCTCATTTTTATCCTTCCTTCGCTCCTAGGACCATCTTCATTGAAAGGCTTCGATTTTTCTCCTTTTCCAAAGGGTTCTTTCTCTGATCCTTTGGATTCACTCTTGTTATTTGAATGCATTTTCCTATATCGTAACCCTATCCGCTTTGGATGTGGTAATGGCTCCTTCATTGCGGCCGGCTGAATAGAACGAGATATTTCGCCCTTGATATTCTTCCAGCATCTTTCATTTTGGAGGCGGGGAAGTTGAAACCAGCGCCACGTCTACAGTTTCTTTTTTCAGAGTCCCAGTAGTGTAATGTTCTTCGTCTTGAAGCTAAATTTAGCTCTTACAATTAGTACGTCATGATTGTGTTGACGAATGTCTGCAGAATTCCTTAGATTCTCGCTGAATTGTTTTTTTAATTGTCTCTTCCAATTATGTTCGAATTTCTGGTGATGATTTGTCCTTGTACAGCTACACGCTTTCTTTTGATCTAATTATTCTATTTCTTTCATTTTATAGTGTGGTAGTTTTTCATTTGACTTTTATGTGAAATCATAATGATTTTATCACTTTTATTGTTAACTTTCCCCTACTGTGTTGATTTTGCCGTGTTTTCTCTACGGTAGAAAATTTTGTCCTCTCTGTGCTTTCAAGCGCCTTCCGTAAGTTCACAACTAGAACCTACGTAGAATTACTAATTGCCTCTGGCTCGCGCGAATGTTATATTTGGAAACAAATTACACCATGTAAACCAAGAAGGTATACATTGGCATCATTTTATTATAAAGCCGTCGATATTTAATACCTTGGTTCATTAACGTTACGCCTTATGTGATTCCAGTTCAGATATTTCAATATTTGCTATATAGGAATATTGCTTTATAGGAGATATTAGATATAGGAAGAGGTATTTTTGCACGTGGTGACCTCTTTTGCAATATTCTCGCTTAGTTTACTGTTCGATGCGTTCGAGATCCTTGATGCTACCCCGAGCTAAATTTATATGCGCTAAAGAGCAATGGGTGCTTTGAGGCGTGAGACCATCGCGATTCTCTCGCTTCGGTTAAGTGCAGGGCATAAAGGCCGTCATGATTCGTCTCCCATCTTCGAGAAATATCCTCGGGGAAATTGAATATTGCAGCCAACGTGTGTAGTTTATGCGCGGTCAAGCCACTTAGGCTAGGATGTAGCGGGATTCAGGCGCCGACTTAAGCCCCACTTCTCAACGCTTGGGTATTAATTTGGCTCTGGCCCTCTGGTGACCTCTTAGGCTCGAAGCCATCGCCGGGTCGTATTCTTGATCGCCTTGGGCCTCGGAAGTTGCACCGCAGGTATTTGGGGTTCCCATTGCTGGGAAACGGAGAGGCTTCTTTGGACATATCCTTGGGCATTCTTTCTTATGAACAGCGCTAACACCCCGAGGCTTCCGAAATATTTCTTTTTAAATTAACGCCCTGACCTCGTCGTTTTGAATTGGGTGCGCAGATCGTAAAAGGGAGCGAATAAAATGATTTTACAAAAATTTCGGATTGAATGTTTCTGTAAACATATTTAATATCGATATCTAAAATATGATTCTGGTGAAAAATCCCAAGTAGAATTTGTGATTCATTCATCTCGTGAATTTGTGCTTATTACGTGCACATACGTGTGTCTGTAGCGTGTCACTTACATAAAGTGACATTAAAGGCATGTCATAAATTAGCGACCGTCAAAAAAACCGTCTAAGGATGCAATACGACCTTTTACAAGCAGTAGAACCGAGCTAGATAAATAGTATTAATTCTAATGTTCTTTTAAATATTGTTCAATTGAGAAATTATTACTTTCTGACTCCTGTTTTAGTCATATGTTCCAGTAAGTTAAAACGTATTTGCCATAAACCCATAATTACAGTGTAGCAGTTTTAAATCACATAATTTTATGTTACCGTAAATTGAAATAAAGCTATTATAAGCTCTTTTTATCACATTTACCCCGTACACTTCTAATAAATTCTAATTTTTTGCTAGCTTGTCCACACATTTTTCACCCAGGAGAGGTCCTGAGGGAAGGTAACTTATCAGTATTTAATCGAGTCCACACATTCCATTTCGGTGTTCCCGATGCAGTAGGCGTTCGGGAGGGAATTACTAAATTTGTTTCTCCAACGAGCAAAGTCGTCTTCCGGTCCAGAGTACGGATAATGCTTAATCCTGCGTACGGTTTTAAAGTGGGGAGTGGAGGGTGTGGGTGAGAGGAAATTGTGAGTAGGACATCCAATAGGATTTTGACCGCGGAGAGATGATGCCATGTGATCCAACTCCAAAGTATCGACTATCACTGTGATTGATTCTTCTCGGAATTTATGTAACCCAATGGGAATTAACCCGCGGGGGTAAAGACGCGGACCATTCTCGTGAATTATTTACTTATTCATGCCTGTTTAAACTGTCTACATCTACATCTACATAAGTACCCTGCGAGCCACCAAAAAGGTGTGTGGCAGGGGGTGTAGCACCATGAGGGAAGGGTAAGGGTTGAGGGGGTTGGGAGTTAGGTGAGGAAAGGTGGGGGGAACCTGTAGGAAAAAAATATATATATACATATATATATGTATATATACACACATACATATACATACATACATACACACATGTATACACATCCTCGCGAAGTCCCTAACCTGTACGTTAATACTTATTGTAATGAACTAAGTCCTGGGGAATTTCGACTACGAGCATTCTGTTCCCTTATCGTTACGTATGCTGCACAGCACAATAGCATCCCATTAGGTCTATCATCTTTTAGTTCACTCAGATCAGCATAAATCCGTTCTCAGCAAATAAAATCTTCGTAATGAATATTTTTTTATTTGGCTGAGAGACTTTGGTGCCAATTAATATAATTCAAAATTTTCACAAAAAAACTCAGATTTGTCTTGTTTATTTTTGAAAGACTTGAATAAAAAATTGTAAATGTGCGAGGAATGGTGATTGTTTCATTTATTGAGAATATATTGATAATAGAATAGAAAAGGATGATTTAATAATAAATATTCTTGCCCGCTTGCATCAGTAAAACCTTTGCAAGAAAAAGTAAGCAGGGATATTAATAAATGTGTAATTACGTGTGGCTGATATCGGTACGGCACATAAGTCTTCATTCGTCAATACGCATATTAAGATGGTCATATTCGAGAAATGGTCAATAATACTCATTTTCTGTGGGTCTACTAGGCGATTGGAAAAATTGTACAAACATTCTCACGCTGTTCCATTACCTGTTTTGTACCTATCAAGGTAATAGTGATTTCAGGTCACTTTTAAAAAATGACTTCTCACTATCAATATTTTCCGTGAATATTGCCCTTGTATTATTCTTTCCCTTATAAGATATATTATTCATGAAAAGAATACTGGGGGATTGCAATGAATGGATCAAGTAGCTTTGTTATTTCACATTAGTTAGGCCCCACCTTGAGTATGCTCTGTGAGTGTATGAGATCCTCATGAGGTAGGCTAAATTTTCGAACTAGATCAAGTGCAACTAGCGGCGTGACGACATTATTGGAAGTATTAGGATGGGAGCCACTAGTTGACCATATGCTTGCTTATATACGGGTAAAATGTGCTGCGTAAATTTGAGGTAGGTTATTATCTGAGGATTTTAAGAACATATTACAGGCCCCCTCTTACTACATCTACATCTACATAAGTACCCTGCGAGCCACCAAAAAGGTGTGTGGCAGGGGGTGTAGCACCATGAGGGAAGGGTAAGGGTTGAGGGGGTTGGGAGTTAGGTGAGGAAAGGTGGGGGGAACCTGTAGGAAAAAAATATATATATACATATATATATATGTATATATACACACATACATATACATACATACATACACACATGTATACACATCCTCGCGAAGTCCCTAACCTGTACGTTAATACTTATTGTAATGAACTAAGTCCTGGGGAATTTCGACTACGAGCATTCTGTTCCCTTATCGTTCTTGGAAAAAATGACATTTTAAACCTGTCAGTCTTGCAGTCTATCTCTCTAGTCTTATATTCGTGATCCCTTCGACCGTAATACGTTGGGGTTCGTATTATATCCTTGATGTCATCGGAAAAGGGCCCATCTTTAAATGTTTTTAATAAGTTTAATCTATATTGGAAACGCCGCTGTGTAAGAGAATCCCAACCTAAACTGTCTAACAAAGTGGATACGCTGCTGAGTTGGTCATAACAATGTTTGACAAATCTAGCCCCCCTCCGCTGAACTCGATCTAATTCCGAAACCAAATTTATGTTGTGAGGATCCCATATACTGGCAGCATACTCTAGGTGGGGCCTGACCAAGGCAAGGAAACATCGTTCTTTCACCTTTTCGTCGCATTTACCTAGCACTCTTTTCACAAATCCCAATTTTTTATTAGCACGACCGCATATTTCTCGTATGTGTTTTCCCCAGGACAGATCGTGAGTAATTGTTACACCCAAGTATTTAAAGGAATCTACCCTCGCGATTTTGGTTTGTTTCACTTTGTAACTATAAGGGAGGGAATTACTCTTTTCCCAAAAATGTATTACTACGCATTGTTTAAAATTCAATTCCAATTGCCATGTATCGCACCAATTTTGAATTGCATCTAGGTCGTTGGCTAACACGACTCTGTCTTCGTGACTTCGGATGTCCCCATAAATTACTGCATCATCGGCGAAAAGACGGAGCTTGCTATTAACTACGGTACTGAGGTCAATTATGTAAATAAGGAAAAGGAGGGGGCCTATGACACTTCCTTGTGGTACCCCCGACGTGACCTTGACAGTATCGGATGATACACCGTCCAGGACGACTGTTTGGACACGATCACTTAAAAATTGTTTAATCCAGTTAATAATACTTTCGTGTATTCCATAGGTTTCCAATTTCGCCAGTAATTTGCAATGAGGGACTTTATCGAAAGCTTTCTTAAAATCTAGGAATATCGCATCAACTGGAATATTACTTTCACCGGAGTTTAATACATCATGTACAAAAAGTGCGAGTTGAGTTTCGCAGGATCTACCCTTGCGGAAGCCGTGTTGGTTATTAATTAATAAATCTTGGCTATCGAGGTGCCTCATCATGGAACTAACAATGATGTGTTCAAGAATCTTACAGGAAATGGAAGTCAGCGATATTGGCCTATAATTACTGGGGTCCTCCCTGTCTCCGTTTTTAAATATGGGTGTTACCGAAGCTACCTTCCAGCCGTTTGGCACGCTTTCTTCTGCTAATGATTTCTTAAATATTATATCTAGATATGGGGCAATTTCAGCCGACAGTTCTTTATACACACGTGCCGGTATCTCATCAGGTCCCGGAGATTTGTTGGGGTCTATGTTTTTAAGGAGTAATTCTATTCCTAATTCTGTCCCTGTTGTCTGTCCAGGTGAGTGTATTTGTTCCACTCTCTTTTTCCGAAGGGATCAAAATTCCTCTTTTTTTTAAGGGATTAACTTCTTACAAAACGGTATTGTGTGAATTATTTGGACTATTGGAAGCATCGATGAGATGGAAATCAGAGGATGGTAGAGGGTGGTTTTTACAGTTTCCTCCCAACTATTCGTTAGGTTCGTTTCCTCGATGGTGATTGCTTTTCAGTTACTCCAAAATAAAACCGATGCGGTGTGGTCAAATATACTCCCAATTATATCCTTAATTTTTTATGCATAATTAATTGATGTATTTGGTGAAATTTACTCGGGTCTTTCACCGGGTCAGGAGTTCCATGTTGGCCGACGTTTCGATGCCCAACTCGTCCATCGTCCTCAGGGATGATGATGATGACTTATCGCAACAATAACAAATTCTGTATCGTTTCATAAAAATGCGAATGGTCCTAGCTGAGCCCCTCTCATTAAGGATTTGAACAACCTATTTGCAAAAAAAGAAACACGTATAAGTGTCACGTGAAAGAAAGCCTGGGCAAAACCAATTGAAAAAAATTTAAATAGTGCACTCCAACCTAATTGCTTCCGATAATGTGAGCATTTCGAGCGTGGAAAAGGGACTTAAAATCTAAGGTCAACATCACGTTCATAAATACCAGCTGTTTAAATATAAACGACCGATAATGCTCACAAAACAGTCATCCAGGAGAAAAGTAACAATTCATCAGCGGGGACAAATGAATCACCACGGGAGATCGGGATGGTGTGGTAGTTAATGTACTGGCTTCCCACCCTGAGAGTCCAGGTTCGAATTCCAGAGGCGGCAGATATTTTTCAGTGGCGCCCCATTCCCTATTTGAGATGGTATGTGGAGGACACTTTGAGTGAGTACACCGTCCGTCTGATGGGACGTTAAGCTTCGGACCCCTTGGCGCTTTTCAACAAGAGTAGGCTGTTGACGCCGGGTTTCTCTCTATCCTTCATCCTTTCCCATCCATTCCTAATGGCGCAAATGACCTCAGCTGTCCGTTGCCTCCCCCAAATACTACTACTACAATAAATAGGCTATGAACATCAAGTGAACCACATACACAACTTTAAATTTTCAATCCACGTTGGTTACGTTAGTTAAATTTTGTCTAAAATCGATTACATAATTTTTTCTTCGTAAATATAATTCACTTGTAATCAAATTTCAATCGGCTAGAAAGAGATCAAAATGCTCTCAAAGCATCAAGGAAGTTATTTGTCATTTGTTTTAGAAGCTTTAGATTGTCTTTTGGCATGTGGTGTCCTGTTTCAATTAAATGCTGTTCCATACTGGATATATCGGCTTTATTGTGTTTTCATTGGGAGTGGTGTTCTGTATATCCAGTTGGAATGTTTCTGCGTGTTGGACCAATATAAGAAGAAAGTCCTTTATCCTTTCCTCTCCATCCCTAATGTTGCAAAGGACCTCATCTGTCGGTCGCCTCGCCTAAATGCTACTGCCACTATGAATCCCCACTTATGAAACGTTTTAAACAAATTTTAAGGTCAATTAGGGCACTCATCGATAGTTTAGCAAATTTTCATCGGTGGCATCTTTCATTTTGCACATTTTATCCACATGTAGTTGGAAAAAAGTATACTAATATGTAAATATCCTTTCCTCAAACAAATTAATAATTTTCATCTGAAAAAGATGTTGATTTAATGGAAGGCTGCAACTTGACCCTTGTTAATTGATGATATTCCATCCTTGTAGTGATTGTTCAGCTATTGTAGGTAATGTAATACCAAGCCCGAGGGGTGACCTGAACCTTCAGGTCAGAGGTCGTGCGCGTTAGTAATTCATCTCATAAACTAGATCACGAAAATCTTTTACCGATGAGGAAATTCGATTCTGAAGCTGGAAGAATTCCCTCAACCGTTTTGTCTTACATCATGTTCGTCGATGCGGAGGTGAGTGCTGTCAGTTACGGCGGAGTGAAAAGTTTAAAAGGGTGATATCATTGCGGGATGGTGAATCAGGGGAGGAAGTGGATTATGGGAGTAGGGAACGGGAGGGGAAGGGAATGCCAGTCAAAAAAAGGCAATGGGTGGATGAAGGGGATTGTGATGCCATGTGACCTCCGCGACCTCATTAATCTTCTTGATAAAACAGACATGTACGGCATTGGTCCGTTGGTTTAAAGGAATTTTCGTATATTATTCATAAAACTTATTTAATGGAGACTCGTTTCTGCATGTAGCTATGCTATGACGAAGAAGTTTATTTCATTATTCCGTCAGTGCTCAAGACGCCTCTGAAAGTTTTCACTCTGAAAATCTCCTTCTTAAGAGAACAAACTTTACTCGCTGAATGTCCAAGCCATGATAAGCTACTAAGTACGTAGGTAGGTATCTACTTCTTATCATAATTTTTATTTCTTCCATCAGCCAGATTTTTTAATAACAGATAGAGTAAAGATGCAATTTTCCCCACAAACGGGATCAGAAAAATGCTGCTCCACCGCGATGGGGGGAAGGGAACTTTAGTAATATATAATAAGTAAATCATCACCGTGGTATTTTCATATCTAAGTTTTGTTGGTGTTCACACGATTAATCAAATTACAGCAAGAAAGGCAAGGTATGTAATACTAATGGACAGATAATGAATCATAAAAATTAAGGCAGAAGTTCATCCCGAAGAGAAGTGATCTTTGTAGTACCTTCAATTGTGTGTATTTCTAGTGACACGGGCAGCGAAAAGGGAAGTTATAATTTTAAATTAAATGTGACATTCTTTGGAATTTCTGCATATTCCTGGGATATATGCAAAGAATATTTTTCTTATTATATAGTTTGACAATAATTACACGGTCTATCATATCCTTTCATTTTTCAATAAATTTATTCAATTTTTATTTTGAGACCAAGCACAATGACATTTACTTCGGAGTGTAAATTTTAGCCTGAGTTATTTTGCACGAATTTTTTCTTCTTCATAAATGACACTTTTCACCAAATATCTCATGGTTTTTCTAATATATTTCATACCACTGCAAAGATGAATTTCCTTTACACAGTTTTTAGAGAATTGTTTTAAGGAATTCGAAATATCAGTGCTTATGAAGTACGCCCTCGGCTTACGCAACCTTTAAGTTCGTAGCATTTCGGCGCGATCAAATCCTTGCGAAACTCATTCATCTTCAGAGGGCTCAAAAGCCTTTTTGCTGCAACCAGTCACTTCTCTTCTCGGCTGCTGCCTTCGACTCCTTGTAGTATGTCTGAATTTACGTATGTCGTCCAAAATATTTTTCCTCGCTCTTCCTTTCTTTTCTCCCCCTAAAACTTTTCTTTCAAAGAGCACGCTTACAGAAAGCTAGGTTATCAAAATAAAAATACCCTCAGTGTATAAGCACGAGAGTAGCGAAGTAAGAAAAAATGTTGCTAGAACTTTTTATCGAGTATTTTTCTGCATACAAGGGAGCGCTGTACACTTGAGAAAAGAAATGCTACCGATTCAGCGAAAATGCGGATGTGAAGGAAATTGACGAGAAAAGACGGAAATGCACTGAGGCAAAAGATGTCTTACAGAGCTATCTGCCACAAGTTCTCTTCCGATGAAACTTCCCAGCGTGAAATGTAAAATTTGTATCCTCGGTTAATAAAACTTGAAAATGTACGACCGACATTATTTTGTTGCATAAATGGAGTTTTAGGTCATCCTGAGTTATCTTTTCGATTACATAAGAGATCAGAACAGAAATCTTTTTTAAAACCTAAAAGAAAAAACTTATTTTTTTGCTGTACATATCTTCCTCAGAAGGCGTTAAAAATGTCATAACAAAGGTAATTTATTTTGGTTACGTCGGAAGTTAGTAAAAGAAAACGATTTTGATTGGTTGTTATCCTTGACTCTAAAGGAACTCACTAGATAGATATAGATAGATAGATAGGTAGATAGATAGCTATAGATAGCACTAGCTAACGAAATAAGATTAATCGCACACTCTGGAGGGTATTACCCAGTTGTAAAACTGAAAATTTAAATTATTTATTCGTATATTTCAATCTGGAATTATTCATCTCAGTACCACTACTCCCAAAATACTGAATAAGGAACAGTTGTCAAAGTAGTTCTACTCACAAAAATGCCTCTAATTCGTGCAATTGCGTTTTACACAGCATACGCATGCAGCCAAGGAAAAATTACGAAAAATATGTAAGATATAATATTTTTCCGGAATATTTTGTGTAACTTTTTTATTTTAACAGGAAGCTTTGCGGGACATTTCGTGCGTACACGTCTATGAGGTCATCCCAAAAATAAGTAGAATATATCTAGGGAAGAAATGCATTGCTGACCAAAGTACAAATTGCTAAAATTCTTCATAAGAGCACACTTTTGTATCGACACACCAATGCCAGTGCCTCCGTCACTTGTGGTATGCATCTTGTAAGGCATCAATAGGATCCTCGTTCAGGCACCTCGTCATGGCCTCTTTGGCATAATCCAGCGGTCCGAAATGGTACTCAAAAGGGGTCGTACTTGGGTCGTACTCAAAGACCCATGTCTCGTAACCGGTAGATTTCACCGGCTATTTTTAAAAAAATCGTGTCACTTTCACCGTGGTCTCAGAGGTTCAAGGTAAGATTGTCACTCAAGCAGTCTTCCGATACCACCTTTAGGACCATCATGGCACACCTTTCTCATGGCTAAATCTTCTGTAAGAATGCAATTTTCTGTGGTTTTCAGAATATTGAATACTTCTAGTAACATTCTGGTACTTGGAGGTCAATCAGAATTGAGAACTTGTCTAATTTTTTGCACGTTTTCATCACACTGTGTCGTTGATGGATGTCTAGGCCATTCTTCATCGTCAACCTCCCAGAACATCCTATGCAAGCAGAAAATCGTCGCTTGGGACATTTCTCTGTCTCCATAAGCATCCTTAACTATATTCATGGTCTCCGAACTCTATTCTCCAAACTTAATGCATCATTTTATTGCATCTCATTGCTCCATTGAAAGTGGCATCGTGAATTCGTGGCGTGACCGTCGAATAATGGTCTAGTCTAGCAGTAGTCTGCACACTGTGAATGCTCATAGTTAACTGACGTGGGTCGCGATGCATTCCCAAGATGTTTTATTAGCCTTCCCACCAAAAATCACCCCACTCCAGCCATCAGCATTGGTGTAAAAAAATCATTCTACTTACTTTTGGGAAAGATCCTGTATCCGAGAGCATATAATGGAAATGCTCTTTAATAAATGTCATCCTCTAATAAGTATTGGTAATTAAGATTCTGGCTAGATCTTTCGTCGCCTCAAAATTCATTCATTGTACCAAAATCTTTAAATTTGAGTAGGAACCATGCATATGAGTTGTCCTTTAACAACCAAAGAGAAATTATTTGCAGTTCCTTTTTTGTTTTTCATCGGACGGAGGTGGATATTAATAATGTTAATTATTTGAAAATTACGTATAAGTGAAAGTGTTTAGTTTGGATGAATATTTTAATTATTCACAGTATTATCGTAGCGTTTTTTAGCTAAGATTTAATAAAGAAAGTTTTTAACGGTTTCACCGAATTTATAAATTATAACTTATTTACACTACCAATCCATAGCTTAATTTGAGAGATTGTTGAGGCCAACATTTTATGGGAATTCTCTGAAAACGAAAAACTTTTTATTCTTCCTTCGTGTAATACAGCTTAATTTATGTGTTTTTAAATTTCCTTTCGTTTCATCTTACTGCGGTGGTAAAAACAGACTTGAAAAAGTAAACTTTCGCTATCGAAATTTGAACTTTGAAGAATTAATGCTTTTTTTGGATTTTTTCATATTTTAAAGCTACTTTAGTGACTTCAAGTTTTAGAATATTTAAAGGTTTTTTCACACATGTTCGCCTAGTGTTATTTATATATGCAGAGATTGTTCTCAGATACAGAGATTGACCCTCCAATAAATTTAATCCTTCTATCTGACGACAGCGCCATACTTACAATAGGTATGTCTTTTCAACATTAAGAAAGCACCGCGCAAGCTACCGCAAGAGCGTGTGGTGTGGGGTGTTAGGACACCATATGCATAATAGAATGCAACCACATTGAAAGAAACAAACGCATGCCAATTCACATCCACGCTGATTAATCTATTCATACACTACCCATTTTCACATTCACACACGCAAATACATAAGCTAGCAACTAACATGCACGTACACTTACGAATTTACCAGATGTCTACGCAGCGTTTAAATGTTGTCCTCGTCTGTAATTCTAATGTCTTTCCTATTTCTATTGTGACTTTGATTTCTTACTAATATGATTTCTGATTGTCCGATGAAAGAACGAATAATAATATCTATCTGTACTCACTCTATCTATAATAATCTCTATCTTGAATAATCTATATCTCCCTTATCTATTTGATCTAACCTACAAAAATATCGTGGAACCATAATAATACCATTGCGTCATATATAAACTCCTGTGATCTGAACCTAGCTGAAAGTCTTACTCCCGCTTGTTCTCTTCGCATCTTGACTCACTGCTTAAATCCCATATACTTGACGAAATAAACCATAACAGATACTGTCCTACTATTATTTGGATTTTTGTTAAATAGATATTGATATTTATTTCACATTTTATATCAAATTATCAAAAAATATATTACCACTACAATTCACCATTTTTACTACATTTTTTAAGTGTTTTATCTATTTCTACAAAAATAGTGTGGTGGAAACATAATGATTTGAAAATACATGGCAAGCTTAACCGTTTACGCGGTTCCCGGCCCTTTTATAGAAATCTACATTCTCTTTGAAAGGAACGATGAGTATTCTCAAAAGTCTGTGAATAATGAACTCTTGTATTTCCTCGTTCTTTGACCAAGATGCCATGAGAGCAATCAATTCTGAGTGGTGGCAAATTCTTTCCCCTGCCATCGTTAATATCGGAAGAAACTGTCCCTGTTTATGGCGAAGTCGTCCGTGACTACAGTACTCACGGTCCAAATCAGATTTACCCTCGCTTAGTTAGCCCAGCCCAGCCCGTGCTCGGGGGATGAAATTTTACGGCCGCCTGAATTTGCGGGCAACTCTCAAAATGTGGCGCTGGGAAGGAAACCTTCATCCCTCCCCAACCTACGGAACGTGATTTCCTTTCCCCTTGCGGCTTTGGCGAGCCCTCGCTTTGCCTTCTTCAAACCAACCTTCGGGATGATAACTAGGGGTCGATTTGGCGAACCATTTCTCATCCTTGGTTTAACGCGCTTTCCAAAAGTAGTGAATCACGGCCAAAGCGTAGGGGAAAATCTCTGGCTGAGTTCGTAGGGGAGGGCCCAAACATGATTTTATCCTATTTTTTGCGAACTCTCCTTTGAAATGATTTTATGGTGGTCCTTAAATACATGTATTTTCAATTTCTCAATACTTCATAAATGAATTAACTAGTTACCAGTTCAAATTGTGTATTTTCGTCTTTATTAAAACATAGGTAAAGTATTACATTTATTCCGTCCCTCAATCGTTTTGATAGAACTTATGAAGGTATCACGAGGAGTTTGTCCAGCCAAAAATACTTTTGCGAATTTGTAAAAATTACTCTTCACGTTCAATAGTCGATTCATTTGCTAAGGTGCCTATTAATTGTTAAGTGATAATGGTGGAGCAATTTCTTAGAGATCTCATTTATGGTACATTAGCGACATTGACCGTCATCGTGAGAGTTCAATTAAGTGTGTTTTTTAAAGTCCGATGATTTGTCCTACGTAGCTCAGTGGTCAGTTAATGTTTCTTTACTTTTAAAATTATTATGGTTTTTTAAATTATTAGGAAATTTAGAAACAGGGAAATAGTGGTTATTTTAACGTGAAGTAACATATGCATAGGGAAGGCAACAGAAAATGTCTATCTCTCTCTCTGTCGGGGGGACCCTCCGCGCGTTGTACCACATTCCCTACCTGTATCCTCTGGGGAAGAGACCATTGCATGTTGCATGTACATGTGGAAGTGAAATTTTGCCTACTTACTTTTCAATTATATTCTGTCCCTTATTGGATAAATATTTACTACCTTCTAAGGAGCATGTGTATGCTAGTTAATAGTATATGTATTTGAATACGTGTAAGTTGAAAAGGTTTTTGAATGTGTATATATGCAACTTAATGGGCGTAAATTTGCATAAATATGTTGATTTTGCATATGTTTTTGTTCTCTTGTTGTGTATGGTGGCCTAACACCCCCGTCAAACTCTCTTGCGGTGTACTATGTAAATGTAGAAGTAAGCACTGTCATGCTCTTGCATATTAGGGATTTTTTCACCCAGGAGACTGCATGTGGGAAACTGGATTAGGATTATGTAACGGAGTGTGAAAATGCATGTATATTTTACCTTTTCTGGGCGAAGTTTCTGTGGAAAATTCTAACATCCAAAGATCAAAAATAAAAGGATCTGATACATTTTTCAGTATGTGCCGAAATATGAAATATACGTACACATATATTTTCATGATTAAATAGAATATTTCTGATAATGTATATTATTTGAAAATTTGGAATATGAATTTTATTGAATTATTTATTCGATGGTGGCTCGATGATGGCTTAACTTTGAGGGATATCGTGTTCACTTAAAGATTAATTCAACTGCCTGATGATGTAGCTGAAACTAGTATTGCCGAAATTAAGAACAGTGGAAAAATGCATTGTGTTCTTCATTTAATTAATTGAGTTAATCTAGATATATTTAGGTGATATATTTTTATATGAATTCAAATAATTCTGTGTATATTGCTCCATCTACATCTACATAATACCTCGCAACCGGCCGCAAGGACGTGTTTCGAGGGGTGTTAGGTCACCTCACATAATAGAGAATAAAACCAAATTCTAACAAACAAATTCATGCACTACTTCGCCCACAAAATCGTATATATTCATAAAAAGCTATTCAATTTCCACTAATGAAATTACATATAATATTACCTAAAATAAACATACACATGCAACTACGAATATACCTTTTTTCTACGCAACAATAATTCTTGTTCTAACTTGTAAATCGAATGTATTTAATATTTCTATAATGATTTTGGTTTCTTATCGTGCTATTATGATTCCTGATTGTCCGGGGAAAGAACGAATATTTGTATTTTTCTGTACAGGAATCTATTTCCCTCATCTTATCTTTGTGGTCCGTTCTACTTACCTAATATTTTTGGGTCATAATAATTTCTTTCGTATCATTGTTAAACTAGTTTGTTCTGAACCTTTCTAAAAGTCTGTCTCGCTTGTCCTCTCCGATCTCAAGTGGCTCCCAGCCTAATTCCCAGAGCTAGCAATGCTTGAGGTAATAAAACATCCTATAGCTAAGTTAGCAATATTTTGGATATTTTTAAGACAACATTGATATTTTTCTTCAGAATATCATTCGCTGCAAATCGCTATTTTTACTTTACATTTTTTTTAAATTTTAATCTATTTTCAAACATGTAGATTGATCGAAATATTATGATCCGAAAAATAAATACGTTTTCATCCAACACATTTACATTGGAATTGGCAAGCTTAAACTTTTATATCCAAATCAAATTACCGAGACGCCGGGCGGGATCCAGTGGCTGGCGCATGCGGGAACAGTGATTCGGTCTTTTGAGAGAAGAGGAGAGGGCGGCAGACAGAGGGGAGTGATAGGGGAGAGGAATTGGATCCGAGTAGATAGTCGTCTCTTTTTTAAGTGAGGTGGGGTGTTCTCGGATTGAGGGTGAGAGGGGTATGAATGGGCGGAGAATGCGGGTGGGTTGGCTGGGTGTAGGAATGGGCGAATGACCGAGGACGGGGAGGGAGAAGGAAAGTAGATGGAGAGGTTTGCAGTGCTTGAGGTCGAAGTTGGTTTGGTTGGGTGGGTGAGAGTGAATGGGGGTGGTAGTGAGACGGGATGGGAAGGGGTTTTGAAGCGCAGAAAGTATATTGAGCATTAAAAGGAGTCAATTAAAACGGATTAAAGCGCATTTAAAAGTCGAGGAGCGGAAGAAGAAATGAGGGTTTAGGCACATACAGAGAGAGGGAGAAATGTAGGGGATGAGAGGAAGAGAGTAAGGCATATTAAGAGAAGGAGAAGGGGGACGGGGGGTCATGACGCAGAAAAGCATTCGTGGGGAGAAGGGAAGGAGGAGGAGGGGGATGGGAGGGAGGGATCGAGTAATGAGTGTTGGAGGTGGAAGTATCGGTGGGAGAGAGCACTCCCTCCGCCCCTCGAGGGGGGTCTTGGAAGGGACCCGGAAAGGTTTTTGGGAATCCGGGGTGGCGTGAATTAGGGGTGCGGCCGTCGAATGGGGACGGGTGGAGCCGAGGGGTTAGAAAAGAGGAAGGAAAGGAAACGAAACGGAGGAGATGATAGTCCTGATTCCATTCCGAAAAAAATGTGGAATCATTTGATACGAATTTCGATATTTTCTATCGATTTTCTTTAGCTGTGGTTTGATATTTTTCCGGTTAGAGCAGAATTTTGACATTATGTCGATTTCTTTGGGCGTGTCAATGCTCCAGACCGTGTCCATGAGGTGTGCTTTCAAGGATGTTGAATGTGGAACAACCCTCTCATAGTCATGTGTCCATACTCATTGCTGAAAGTGACAGTACTTTTTAATGATAATTTTTTATTAAAAAACTATATTTAATCTTTCTACCAATTTAAATGGCAATTGACTCATCAAAAACTCAATTTTACCGATGTAGCAAAATCTCTTTAAACAATCCTTTAGATCATGAAATGTAATATGACAAAGACGTCGTATTAATTAAGCACTCGTACTGATTAAGACATTTTGCTCACTTACTTTTAAAAGAAGCAGTAAAACCGTTGATAATTGAGCGATATTCAAAACCATGTATGACTTGAGGGGCACATTACAGAAGTACGTATCTCCACGCGATCCCTTTCGAGATGGTAACAATAAATTAAATACTCTTTCGAAATTGGTTTCTAGGAAGAAAGTCATCTTTACTCATTTCTTACGTTTTGCTCTATTTATACACTATACTCTAATTTATTAAGTTATGCTCTATTTTAAACTTTTTTAGAATCTGTCAACTGAATGAATTGCGATGGCCGTCCTCTTTTACAATTAAAGGTAATAATTAATTTATTATGATTCTCTCATCTGCTCAATTGGACCATGATTTTCTCGATGAACCATTTTATCATACTTATATATGAATATATTTTAGGTCAATCATACATACTTAGCTATACCTGTTGATGAGATGAATTAAACTCATCCGCTATTAAATTGAACAAACACCCTTCGTACAATACTTTCGTACTAATTAGGTGCATCCAGACTACATCAATCCAGAACCTATTCATTCGTAGCTTTCCAAAATGCCCATAAACGCCTAAATGTAATATTCAATTTCATTAAGTGAATAGTAAATAGTTTTATACAATAATCTATTTGCAACATTTTATATGGCAGTGGAATTTTACATCATATAGTATTAGAACAACGAGAGGTTTGCTGGGAGAAATCCTATGGAGACAGAAAAAATGGATGAAGGCAAACAAGGAGAGGGCAGGAACAGGAAAGGGATGTTGGACGGGATAAAGGGAGGAATTAGGTACACAGAGATGAAGAGGGAATTAATGTAGAGTGGGTTGCTGGATTGTTTTTGTTTGGCGTTACAAAATATTTATTGGTAGTTATTTCCATCCAAAGAAAACCTTATAATTAATAGATTGCCTAGGTAGATTACCTTATAATAAATACTATTAGAACAGCAACCAATGACAATCCCTTCCTGATCTTTATTTACTGACTTTATATACTATATCATAAAGGGGAAATTTATATTTAACCTACGCTTGCCCGGAGAACCCCTCTACCTCTTATCCCTCAGTTGGACAAAACCACAATTTCCCTCAATTGCAAAGGTCTTTATTAGAATAGAACAAAAAAACCACAAGAATTTAATATCCGATAAGGCCACTCAAAACGACTTCGAAAACGATGTCATTTGGGGATAAGATCGGGAGAAAGTATCGATTCAACGGTGTGATTAGAATCGTACTCTCCTCAGAGTATCTCTGCTCTAATGAGGAGGTTGAATGGGAGATGTTCAAAGGAAAAAACGGCGAGATCGGGGCAGGGAGGTATGGGCGTGAAGAACGAGGGGGGAGAATGGAGGCCATTCAGAGGGGGGGAGAAAATTAAGAAGCGAGCCATGGCAAGAGATAAAAGGTAGCCTTAGGTTGGGCGTGTGAGGCCAACTACCTTCGAAAGAGGAGCCCGTGGTGAATTAGTGTCTTAAAACTAAAGGAGAAGAAATTCAGGGAAGCTCCTCCTATAAAGAACATAACGAGAGTGAGGAGTAAATACTACCTCTCTTGAATAAGTGGGAATATGTGTTTCTGAGTACAAATTTGAGTGGGTATTCAATCACAGAAACACATACAATATTGGCGGAAAAAAACGATCAGCTACAGCATGTAGTACAAATTATATTCACAATTAAAACAGTAACAAATGATACCGATTTTCATGTAGACGTTTTTACGTTTCAACGTTCATACACATATTAATATATAAATATAGAGATATACATATTTTTTTAGGTAATCTACCGGTTAAGGTAGGTTTTGGATGGACACAATTATCAAATACACATTTTGTAACTCGAAAAAAAACCTAATTCAGCAACCTAATCTACATCAGGTGCCTCTTCTTCTCTGTGTATTTCTTTCCTCCCTTCATCCCGTCCAACATCCCTATCCTGTTCCTACCCTTTCCTCGCTTGCCCAACATTCACCCCTCTATTACCTTCTTTAACATTCCACTACTGCTCAATACGCCTTTCTTCCATTTTTCCTGCCTCCATAGGATTTCTCTCAAAAATCCCCTCTCCTAACCCACCATCTCCAGTACTTCCTCATTTGTTTTCCTTTCGGTCCATTTCACCTTCCCCATTCTTCTCCACACCCACATTTCAAAAGCCTCCAGTCTACGTCTACCCTCCTGCTTCAGCGACCACGTTTCCGCGTCGTACATAGCTACGCTCCATGTCAGAGTTTTTATGAGTCCTGTCTTAACATCCCTACTCAACGTTCCCGTCATCAACTCCCTCCTCCTTGAGAAAGCCTCCTTACCTAGCGCAATTCTTCTCTTTATGTCCCTGCTATTTTGACCGTGTTGGTCCAAAACACTTCCGAGATACGTAAACTGTTCTACCTGCTCTATTTTTTCCTCTCTTATTTTCATGTTTAGCTTAGCCTTTTTCTTTCTGGAAAATCGCATATCACTTGTTTTATTAATATTGATTCTTATCCCATATTTATTGCAGTCAACCTCCAATTCACTCAGGATTGCTTGCGACCCCTTGCCTGACTCAGCAACTAATTCTTGGTCATCAGGAAACCGAACCGATTTTAAAAATTCCCCTCTGACGGTCATTCCTACCTCCAGTTCTTCCCATGACTCTTTATTCATTTCCTCCACATATACGTTGAACAGGACCGGTGACAATGGGAAACCCTTTCTAACCCCTTCTCCTAACACTGCCCATCCGGACTCTCCGTTCCGCACTCGCACCTGGGCAGTCTAAGACATACTATATATAGGTTGCGGATCAGTCTCCTGTTCCTCCAATCCATTCCTATTTTCTGCAATACACGCATTAATATTTCCCAATTCACTCTATCATACGCTTTTTCAAAATCTACGAAATAGGCAAATACGTCCTGAATGTATTCTATATTCCTGTCGATTAGTGATCTCATTACTGCAATGGCATCACGCGTACCTTTTCCCTTCCTAAACCCAAACTGCTTATCCCCTAAGAAATCATTTGCTTTACTCTCTATCGTTTTGTTGGTGATCGGGAGAATAACTTTAGCTGCGTGGGATATCAAGCTTATTGTTCTGTAATCCTCACATGATGTAGCCTTTATCTATTTCGGAAAAGGAGCCAACACTGATCTCACAAAATCTTCCTTCCAAATTCCTTCCTCATAGATACTACCAATCAGTCCATATGAGTCTTCCTCCCACATTTTCCTAAACATTTCAACAGTTCCACAGGAATATTGTTCACCTCTACGGTCTTATTGCTTTCATCTCTTTATTGCTCTTTCTATTTCATCGTCGAGTATACCTGGGCCTAAGCTATCTTTTTATACGTCATGTTTCTTTTGTCTACCTTATCGGCCTTAGTTCTCTACCAAACAGTGTTTCCATATATTCCTTCGATCTCTCTTAGATTTTTTCTGGCGCAACTATTATCTTGCCCCCTGTATCTTTAACTACGAGTACTACTACTACTCGTATATGTAGAGGAAATGATTAAAGAGGCATGGGAAGAACTGGAGGTAGGAAAGAAAGTCGGAGGGGAATTCGTAAAATCGGTTAGGTTTGCTGATGACCAAGCATTAGTTGCTCAGTCAGCCAAGGGGTTGCAAGCATTGTTGAGTGAATTGGAGGTTCAGTGCGATAAATATGGGATGAGAATCAAAATTAATAAAACAAAGGTTATGCGATTTTCCAGAAAGAAAAAGGCTAAGCTAAATATTAAAATAGGCGGGGAAAGAATAGAGCAGGTAGAGCAGATTACATATCTCGGAAGTGTTTTGAACCAATACGGTCAAAGTGGTAGGGACGTAAGGAGAAGAATTGCGCTAGGCAAGGAGGCTTTCTCAAGGAGGAGGGAGTTGATGACGGGGACGTTGAGTAGGGATGTTAAGACAAGACTCGTAAAAACTGTGATATGGAGCGTAGTATGTACGTAGTATGAGCGTAGCATGAGCGTAGTATGAGCGTAGTATGTACGGCGCGGAAACGTGGTCGCTGAAGCAGGAGGATAGACGTAGATTGGAGGCTTTTGAAATGTGGGTGTGGAGAAGAATGGAGAAGGTGAAATGGATCGAAAGGAAAACAAATGTGGAAGTACTAGAAATGGTGGGTGAGGAGAGGGGTTTGTTGAGAGAAATCGTATGGAGGCAGGAAAAATGGATGAAAGGCGTATTGAGCGGTAGTGGAATGTTGAAGAGGGTAATAGAGGGGAGAATGTTGGGCAAGCGAGTTAAGGGTAGGAACAGGATAGGGATGTTGGATGGGATGAAGGGAGGAAAGAAGTACACCGAGATGAAGAGGGACCTGATGTAGATTAGTTTGCTAGATGGGAAGTCACAAAATGTTTATTTGATAGTTGTGTCCATCCAAAAACCTACCTTAACCGGTAGATTACTAAAAAAAATATATATGTATATATTTAATGTATATATACTATATAATTATATGTTATCTTTAGTTACTAATATACATATATAAATAAATAGTATAGTAGTATATATATATATATATAAAAGTATGTATATTCAAACATAGAAATAGGTATAAGGAAAGGGGATATTAAAGCACATAAAAGGCGAACACATGACATGTGGGGAAGGCGGTTTTTGAGCAGATCACGAAAGTAAAAATATTTTCTTAGCCGGGATTTGAACACCGGACCTTCCACTTGCCAGAGGACGTGCTACCAGTTACACCATCTTACACCATCTTAATTTACCCTGAGATCTGCGATGTTTTAAGACGCCCAAGTGCTCCAAATCATTTGCCAAAGGAAGGCTTTAGGGAGCTGTTACACCCACCAAAGGAGAAATAGACAATACACACAGGAAGAGGGGACAGTTGGTTAGAAAGCATATAGTATCATATAGCATAGGAACAGTACGTTTCGTGGCACGCATAGCCAGAAGAAGAGATGAGCCACAGTGGCCAGATACACATTCAAATACGAAGTCCCGCCATACGGCGGCGTTAACACCTCACACTAAATCCGTCTCCTCTCTTGCTCTTCCTGTACTCCCTCATTTCTTTAACCTAGTGCCTCAATAAATGTTTTCTCTTTTTTGAGGTGGTTATACCAAGGAAATATAAAGGAAAACGGTGAATGCGCTTTTCGGTTATCAATGCCTGATGTTATTTTTCAAGCACATAAGTAAATATTTCATAATTCCATGATAGTAGTAACCATTGGAATGTCATGGGATTCCAAAATCCCTGCTTTGTGAAAGTGAGTGGTCAGTTGTAGATTATTTATTTTCCCTCAATCAACAAAATTTAAGTTAGCATAGTGGTACGTTTAAATTGCAAAAAAATAACATAGTGCTAAACAGTATTATTAAAACATTCGTAGTGCATATGAAATTAGAAAATTAAAACAAAACAAGATAATCTATATTTTACGGTCGAGATCGCATTGGCTTTCATTATATTTGCGTAGAAAAAAATGCATAAACCTACAAATACGCACACAATATAAGCAAACAAACACATGAGCTATCAGCACGGCAATGGATAATAATATGTATTAAGTTAACCGATAAAAATAGCAAAGATTGAAAAGAATGCAGAAAAATATCATCTGTAATTAAAATGAAATTACGTATTTCGATGAAGCGCCGAGAGATGAGTAAATGTTACCGCTGGATTACGGTGCAGGATTTAATTAATTTCAAAAGCATTTCAACTGAGTGGGGATGAGGTTCGGGGAAGGAAATGCTTAGTAATACTAATCACGGAGCGAATTACGCGAGTGTTGCATGCGAGAGGCCTTGAAAGACGGTAGGGTTCAATTAAGGAGGGGCGGGGCGTGGGGCTGGTGGGGGGGGCGGAAGAGTGCTGAAAATGGAGGTAGAGAGGGGCGGGTGGTTAGAAGGGGGATGGAAAGAGGCGAGGAGAGATGTGAATAAGGAAAGTTGAGCAAGTGGCACAGGAGTATTTTACATTGCGAGAACAGGCATTAAATTCTGACGAAGCCGTGGAATACGCAGTTACTCAGACAAAGCGATGGTTATTTCACGTTCTTTAGGCGGAAGGAAGGCTTAATTATTTGAACTCAGCAAATGCTTTAAAGCAAGGAATTGCAATAAAATAAACGATTATTTTTACAAGCTTATATGATAAACTTCGGTATATGGAAATGGTTGGACAGTTTAATTTAGATAGATTCGCATGAAGAAAGATTCAATAAATATAAAAGACCGGAAATATCCAGCATTTGCTCAACACTACTCAACACAGGACACAAAACCTTAGAAGACAATCTTCATTTCATTAAACAAAACCTAATTACTGACCCATCACATACGAAAGTCTCTTTATCCACAAATTAATAGCGAACTTTAATAATAGCGGCAATGGATCTGTTCCTTACTCATCCCTTTTCTCTATTTTAAAATAGGTATTTCAAATTTTCTGTCATTTTTTGAAAAATCGCCTCTCTTTCTTTAACTTCCTCCCTCTCGCTTCCACATCCTTTTCCCATCGCTCCCTTTATCGTCTTTAGTTCACCTAATTTTTTTGTTCCCCCCCTTTGTTCAGATTAGTAATATATTGAATATTTGTCCGTTTTCTGATTCACTTGCAACCTTCTTTTGCAAGTGCCAATTTTCCTTCAGCTAGCTGAGAAGGGTCACTTTGTGGCCAACGAGTATTGTGTGAGTGTTTTCCTGAGTGCTCGTTAGTGTTTCAGCTCTGTTATTATCCCTGGAACGGATTTTATTCCCGTTAACAGTCACGAATAGTTTGTATGTGTTCATAAACCCAGGTAACCTTAACGGAGTCCCTTTAACCACGTGAAGGATTACGTTTGGGTTAAACGTGTGTCGGTAGTTGGTCACTGACGAGGAAGTAACATTCCCACTAACTACTGCAGAAGGGTGTTCTGGTTGAGAGGTTGTGGTTGGTCACTGTCGTGGAATTTATTTTCCCACAAACCATCACAGCAAAGGTTTTGTTTTCCTTTTCGGACGATTGGTGCTAATTAATTACGGCTTAAGAAGTCTTCCTTTAACGTTTTTATTTGCCAGACCGTAGAGCTTAAGTTTCCTAGAATTTAAAGATGGGACCACAAAAGTTTTCTACGGTGGTTTCTAATCAACAAGACAAAATAAGAAGAAAAGCAATCAGAAAATATTTAGATATTTACTCATTCTCCTACTTTTACTACACCTAATTACAATTGTACAAAAAATATTATACCGATCAACACTAATTTTCTCAGTTTGAAACTTTTGATGTAATTGTACTAAATTTCTTAAAACTAATATTCGAAGAATTAACTAAAAAGACACTGAATGACTTTTCAGTCTAAAAATTGATGGCTCGTGTGCTGTATACATGATTGATGAGATTCAATGTTAGTGATGCTAATCTGAACTTCAGGGCCGCTTTCAATAATTTCCAAATGCCGATTTCTCATTGCTGCGGAATGGCAAATATTTAATCGTATGACGCGTAAAATTGATTTGTTTATGCAATGTGTACATAATATTATTATTACCAATCACGTTCCCAATACTGCATTAATTAATGTGACTGTATTTATATTTTCGATGGCATCTGAAATAAGTCCAAGAGAAATTGGGTATTCGACCTCTTCCTGATAGACTACCTTTAATTTTAAAATTGCTTCTTATACCTTGAAAATACGTCCAACATTTTCCCAATAATTGTTGTCTATAGGGGATACGGCTGCAGTAACTTTTTAATTGATCGTAAGGCTATCACCGAAAACTATTGTCTAACAGACATTTTTGTGCGATATTTTAGTAAGAGTAGGACACCTAATGTGGCTTGCAACCAAGTAAATCCATAAAGGATATTGTCTCTACAATATATTTGTAATTATTATATTTGCAATGTATTCATACGATTGCCGAACTTTTCCAATTCATGGTTTCTTACTTCCCAGTTTAATGAATGATTTATTTATAACAGTGAAATTGAAAACAGGAAATAATGCGCTCTAAATTCTGCAAAATCAAATAGCACCTAAAAACGAATATTCGCATATGAATGTACTCCAAATCCATGCAACAATTATTTATAACACTAGCTGCATTCGAAATATTGTCTTAACTATTTAATTTGTTGTATATCTAATAGGCACAAGTTTACATAATATATTGAAGGGATTTAATTACCAATGCAATATAAGGCAATATGAACGGAGGCAGTATTATCGCCGTAAATGAAAACCAAAGCTATTAAGGTCGTCCTTTGCTGTGAGCGAAAGGAAACGAAATCTTTAATACAAAGCGGAAGAGTAAGAATGAGCGTTTATTTGTCTTCATGGCTATAATTTCGGAAAGGGAAAACTTTGTGAAGGGGATTACGCAGGTAATTAACAAGTGGAAAAAGAAGATGATATTTATTCAGTGATAATAAATCATAACGTAAACCTTGTGTGCAAAGGATTAAGGAACCTACGCTGTTGATATATTGCTTTAATGATAATCAGGTACACAAATATAATAATTTTAAGTGATTGATTATTTATTTATGATATTTAATTGATATTGTCTTTTTAAATAGGAAAAAAGACATGAAGACAGTAATTTATTGTGGATATCGGATTTGCTTACGCCCCTTTCATTAGCTTTTACTTTAACATAAGTAATGTTTTATCAGGAATAAATCAGTATTAATTACGAGAACGGCTATATGCGGAAGGAGATGAGGGAGAATATATGGGCTCACACTCTTCTGGCAGCGGAACTTCTGCTGGTTAGAGACTTTTTCCCTCGAATGCTATCGAGTGAAGTGGCGTTGACACTGCCTTCGCAATTCTACCACGAACATCGACCTTCATGGACGTGAACGACGAGGTGCCAAATTTCGTGAGTACGGACATCTTCGCACTCCATGCCTACCTCTTTAAAGGTATTGCGTACGTGTACGTGTTGTAACTGATGTCCTTCTCGTCAATGCTTCTTTCTCGTCGACATGATTTTAAGAACTTTCGGAATTTGCGTGACATCAACGCTTGTTTGGAAATAGTTTTTCCGTTTGTATGCATATGGATTATTGAGCGTCGTTTTTGGTTTAATTGAATGTTTTTATTCCCTTTTCCTTATCGTATAAATACTCTTTCTCTCCATTTATCCCTTATCCATCCCACAGGAAGCTTGTCCTTCCCCTTCCGCACACATTTTTGTTGGATTGCGGGATATTTATTTAGATGTAGGTAGGTATAAACGTTGATGCAGGAAATGTTGAGATTGATCGTGGAGTGTCCCCAAAAATGGAAAGGAGAAATAATTTTTTCCATGTTGATGGTCGAAATGCTGATTACCTCAAAAATATGGGAACCTGAATACAGAAATGCGCGTGTAAGCTGTCCATAATTCAGTATAAATCAACCATTAAAACACACCTCCTCCCCATTATACCTTACCATCCCAAGTGGTGTCTGCATCCCCTGCCACACTCCTTGTTGGTGGATCACGGGACATTTATGTAGATGTAAGAAAACTCACTCCGAATTAAATTGCTTCACCATAGGGTTCTTATTCAATTTGAATTATTCAAAATATAAAACCTGTATTACTATTTTAATGTATTTAAAATTTACAGTTCGAAATATAAACTAGGAGAACTGATGGTTTTCTCAAATACTGATTTAGCTGCACTAAAGTCAATGAAAATCAGTAACGGTCGGTTAAACTTGAGTGAAGGAACTTAATGTACAAACTTATGTTACGGAACTAAATTGAAGTTCAGCACTTGCGTTGGGATTGGTCCGTTCACGTTGTGCATGGACAACTTAACGCTATAGAATACCCTTTTTAAGTCCAAGTCCTCATGTTGCCCAATCACTAGCGAGAACGTGTCCTTGAAACCACCTCGAAAACTTCTCCCATCACAAGTGCAAACGTACCTCATTATAGTGTAAATTTTCACGAGTGATTAAAAAATACCTTCGAAAGCAATTGAGAAATTCAACAAAAAACGGTTAAAAAGCAAAATAAACCAAAACTTTCATAATTCATTTCCGTTCATTAATAGTATAACACGATATCATATTTCCACGCTATGTTCAACGCCAAAAAAAAATTGAAGTAACAGGTGGAGTGTTCCTGTTGATAGACTCAAAGAGGAGAGAAACGCTCACAAATTGGGTGAGCTTGGAAGATTTAAGCTATTGTGAGAGATGCAGGAATTTCAGCTTACGTCGAGTCTGAGTTGAGTTCTCTCGTTAAGTTCTTGCATTCAATGTGAAACGACCTTAAATTGCTGCGAAGGCTGCCAAGGCAGCGCGTCAAGTTGCCTCCCAGCGTCTTCGGGCCGCTACCACGTTTATCCAATTTGTTAGACGACAGTTTCGCCGCCATTCTAGTCGTCATCTTCAGGTCCGAACTTTGGAAAATGTCACCCAGAGAACTCGATCGACGTGAAAGCAACCCGAAAACCTTGAGCTCTGTTGAGGAATTCGAAGCGCCGATTTTGTGTGTGTGTGTGTGTTTGTGTGACCATTGTCTGAGCATATATTGAAGAGAAGAAAACGTTTCTGCTTCATGACATGTCATCTTTCGGAAAATTGATTTTACGATTGATTTTTCTGTTTGCTTTCCCTTCCCTCCTATCGGTTATCGCTGTCATCGCGCTCAGCCATTTCCTCTTTCCATCTTCAGACCCCATTAAAGATTTCATGTAGCTTCCCTTCCAAGCGTGATGATTGGAAAATAAAGGATTCCGCTTTTAAAATCTCTTTTGCTTTTTTATTCAATTCATGCTTTCATGCCCTCGATTAGTATTTATGACACAATGGCAAGGGACTGTTAAATGCGGAAATTCAGGTAGTATGGAAAAATCAAAATGAAGAGTGAAATGCCTCAGAAATGCATGGATTTTTACAATATGTAGGGATGAAATATTTTAATAATGCATTTCAAATAATTTATTTCATCGTGAACAAACGAAATGTGCAATATTTATAATTTTAATGAAATATAACGATAATTTGAATCAAATAGTGTGTCCGATATTAATGTCTGTTGACATTATTTGTTGGAAGTAATATGTATCATTCGTCCATCTTAATATTCGATGTTTATCTTCCAAAACCATTACTGCAACTTTATTTATATTTTTCTAAAACAGAGTTCGAATAAGGATTTTTTGAAGGGGTTAAAATTTTCTGAGCGTTTCCTATTTCCAGTTCAATTATTGTTTTCGCCATAATATTACCAATTAACATATGAGCTGAGGCGTGTCAATATCAAGCAAAACATCAAAAGGTGAAACTCGAAAATTTCCGGTAAACTCCGCGAGAGTTAATTTAATAGAGTCCTCTTCTATATCGAAATTATGGAATCACAATAGTCTGGAATCCCTATTCCTTAAGAAGCAATTTATGCATCGGTAAAGAAACGTCCACCAGGAGAGGCCAACGACTTTTTAACTGAATTTATTTTACTACAAAAGGCACATTTAAAATGTTAGTTACATCATATTGCATGGATAAAACTCAGCATATGCCACAATTATGACTTATGATAACAAGGCGAAACTGATAAAATAACATCAAATGCGATAGTTTTTATTGACGAATTTTTAAGCCCTGGAACATTTTGGTCAGAGTTGGAAAAATCAGAATCTATTTTGGACAAACCGGGATAGGTCAGGTAAATTTGTAATTAGATTTCGCTGACCAATATATGCGAAAGTAACAATGAACCGCAAAATATTGTGGTCCGCCATGTTGATTTTCAAGCCAAATGCTAAAAACAACCATTAGAGTATCCCTGATAAGAGCCTTGTTCTCTTCTGCACCATAGGTACTCATCGCGTCCTCCTTGCCTTTAACTAACCTAACGCTCCTGCGTCGCCCTTGGGCGTTAACGAGAGAACCCGTTTTGAGATCCACTACATTATTCCTGCGCATTGTGTCCGCGAGAAAGGCTCACGCGATTCTGGGGCCGAGGTAAGATGGAAAGGCGGATTGAAGAGGCGGAGATGGCGGACCCCGTTGCTTTCGCAGAGGTAACAGCGGGCGTGAGAGTGGAGGGTTGAAACGTGTGGGAGGGCAGGGAGTGTGGGTGGAGAGGTTAGAAGTGGAATGGAATCGATGGGGGAAGGTGTTTAATGAGCTGGAAGGTGCGCGGCCGCGGGAAAAGGGGATGCGGGGGCGGGGGAGGATTATGGACGGTGTGCGGTATTGGCCCGGAGAGTACTTCGGAGCGGGGGGGAAGATCTGTGGGAGGGGTGTGGGAGGAGGGGGTGTTTCTCTAGGGATAGGAGAGGCAGCCCGAAGATGAGGGTGTGCGAGGGGAGGAGGAGGTGTTTGAGCAGGGATTCTGGAGAGGGTAGGTTTGAAAATAACACGGTTTGTGAGCGGAGAGAACACGACTCCAGCCGAAGGAATTGTGTGGTTAGGATTGAGAAAACCAGGGAGAGTAAAACATTCAGGGTTCTTCGAAATGATTCGCAACACATTTCGGTGCGAAAAAATTAAACCAATACTATTTGGGAATAAAAATATTCGTTGCTTCCGAAACTCTAATGTACATTTACACAATAGCCTGCAATCTGCATTAAGGTAATGTGGCGGGGTGTGTTGGGGTCATTCTAGCCATTCATTTACTAATATGAGTTATATCGTCCATGAGAACACTTCTACTGGCATACACAAAATCGCTTACATATACACGTATCTCCATTGTGAATGGTGTACTCATGGATGTCTTTTCTGAGATGGTTGTATTTAGGTTATTGGGTAAAGCAAAGTTTATATAAAAAGTATCGCCAACATTTTTTCCGACATTTGCATTAAGTCCCGAATTCAGACCGTCAGTTTGGACTAACAATCAAGAGCAGAGTCGAGTGTTTGCTTGCGAAAACCTTCTGCAACGACATCGCGACGATTCCTCAACCCCGTTACAGTCCCGACTTCGCACCAGCAGACTATTTCCTATTCCCAAAGGTCACATCCTCCCTTAAAGGACACTACCATGGGATCCTTAAATCTAGATCCACTTAAAACTCCGCAAGCCGCAGCATGGGTTTGTGGCGGAGGGTGTTAGAGGACCACCCGTAATTAAGAACAAAAAACCGTATGGAAAAGTCACAAATTTATGCAGACCACAAACAAAACATGGTATACTATACTAAGTACATTCATGCAATAACCCTTATAACCCACACACATGCAAACACACAAATTACCAACTAATATACACATGCACCTACAGATACACCTAGTATCTTTGCAATGTTTAACTAATTAATAACTAATCTGGCAGACTTTCTCCGGACTTTGCCTTCGTAGAAGCTTGAACGCGTACCCTTAAGGACCTTCCGGAAATAGCTCACAGGGGAGCCTTCGAATCGTGGGAAAGCCGCAGGCAAAAATGTGTCGACGCTTAATGGATGTAATTTGAAGAACTTTGAGGCATTGTTGAAATATTTAAAATAAATCTATTTTTACGAATATTTTCCTGTTATCTTTTATGCTAACCATAGGCATATTGTTGTGAATGTAGTTATTTAGAATGAAGAACGCAAGTGATTGAATCTGTCAGCGATGGTGTCAGGATCTCTTATTTCGTCCCTCTAGTCAAATGTGCCAGTATAGTTTTGGGCCATAAAAAATCCCTCTCTATCAAAAGCAAACCCGCTTCTCTTTTTCCCTTTCTAAATTATACGTACTCTCTTTGAGAATGTACGACCTCCCGAGCCAAAGCCTCCAAAAATACCATCACGCATGGGTACTCTCTTGTCGTAGCAATTTTTTTTTAAATTATAGGCTCATATTCTGCAGATATTTTGTCATTTCATGATGGGCTCATTCGGCCATGTTTACCAAATACTTGCCGTGAATTAACAAATGTGGTCTAACTAAAGCACAATTACGTCTCTCATATTTTCAATGAGTTTTTGAGCTCAAGTCTAATGAAACCAAGATTTTTAATAGATTTAATGGCCATTCTGATAATGTAAGTATTTATAAAGTCTACGAAATATAATGTCTAGCACCCTATGTGGAATCCATTATTAAAGTTACTTACTGCATGGAGAACTTCACATCAACAGAGGTATTCGTCAAATAGGTAACTTTTACCAGTGATGATGAACTTAACTTCAATCTTGACATTATTCATAAAACCTAATAATTATTGTAATAGTTGGTCATTATGAGTGACAATAATTTAAGGCATATTGAACCTCATATCTTCAAGTTTCAAATAGCTATCAAGAAATTTTATGCTCCCAAGATCTTACACCACTGTCTCGCTTTTTACTCGCAAACTCAGCTAAAGGTTTCCAGAATAAATGTTGCCTTTTCCGAGATATTAAATTATAGGAATTATGTTTTGGTCATAAAGTTAGGGATAGACATATTTAATTAAAAATTTGTCATCCAAAAGTTGCTACGCTATTGAAGAGTTACTTGGTGAAAAAATATTTTATTTAAATGTGTTTTCATTAATTTGGAAAATATGTTTGGAAAATTATTTCAACGTAAGATTTTGTCCATTGCTATGATACGCGAACGAGAGTGACATCACTCTCGTTCGCGGTAGGACGCTCTAGAAACATTCGGTCCAGTGGTCTGTGCACTGAAGTGAAGCCTAACCAAGGCGCCCGTAATCTCCAGTAAGAACGAAGCGAAGGAAAAAACATGGACTAATGTGACATCGAAGTTTAAAACTAAAGAATTCCGCAGAGTTTGACCCTAAAACACTAAGGCACACGTAGTCAGATGTCTCATCGTGACGCATTTGCAATGTGCAAACTTTCGATGTGAGTGACTTGCGACTGAACTAAATTCAGATAATATGTGCTGTTTTCCTGTTTAAACTTTGCCAAAAAAACCACATCCCTACAGATTGGAATCATGGATGCAAACATAAGGACAATGTCCTCAAAAATTTGAAAATTTGTCAATATTTATTTGACCACGATAATATCTCCTGGTGGAAAAGTAACTAAGCATTAGAATGGTTGCTAATTCTTATCAGAATTTTTCCTTTCATTATTTCTTCATCCCTGCTGATGACGTGGTAGTTCTAGAGCCAAGATTCCTGGCTTCTCAAACCCGTAATCCTTCTTCAAAATCTTACTTCGCCGTAAGATTCCGTTCATTCACTTCCCTGAACCGCGAGTTGGCCAATTGTGACCATATATAATCTCTAAGGATGAAGTGTGAGGGTTTGCATTGCAGGAGCACTGGCCAGACTGAAATTTTGCATGTAAGTAGTTTCTTTAGTGTGATTAAAATTTTCCGAGTGCATAATCAAAGCAATATTTTTGTAGAGGTGACATAATTGGTATTGTGAATAGTGAAGGCTGGTGACCTAACACCCTTCGCCACACATCCTTGCGGTGGCTTGTGGGATGATGTGTATATGTAAGTGTCAGTTGACGGACCAAGTCTTCCAGTGGGAAAAAACCCTCCAACTAAACAAAACCGCAAAAATACTGCGCAAAAATTTTTGTTAGAAATTTCTTTTGAAAAAGATAGGGAATTATTCAGAATGAATGGAGTGAAGCATAGTCAACTTCAAAACACAAGCGTGATTTTTAATGTGTTTTCTTAATCACCAAGATTACCATATAGTTCCATCACTCCTTCTATGATACGGTGAGAGAGTTTTTCCCGTAAATGTTAAAAAAAATTAAAATAATTTATGTAGTCAAATTTTATATTCTTTTCTGATTCAAATTGATTTTCATGAGAGTATTCTTATTCCATTTTTGGCGAAAAACGGCTATAAAAAGTAGTTTACCTACAGGTTATTCCTAAAACTAGGACTCTCCTGCGTATAATAGTGTGGCGATAAAAATTTTTCAATCCTTGAACGGCGTTTGCGATATGATATACATTTTAACGATAGCCTTAAGGTAAATAACGCTGTTCACCGGCTTTGGTTCATTTTTACTAAAATTAAAAGTTGTTGCGATTAGTTAACTAGCTGCAACTTTCGGGATCTATTGATGACTGATGAGACAAGTACGTTTTTTACGATCCTCAATATTAATAACCGCAGCCGACATCGCAGTAGTAGCGGAGACGCAAAAGAACCTGAAAGTATACCTAAATACTATAGATCGAGTACTTTGGGAATATATCATGAGCATCAACAAGAAGAAAACGAAAATCCTTGTTTGTTAAAGAGAGAAGTTGAATGCAGGTACTAAAATTCAAGGAGTGAAACTAGAGCAAGTAGAATCCTTTATCTATCTGGACAGCAGCATAAATTGGAATGGAAGAAGCTCAACCTAACCTCAACCTGAACCTCAACCTCAACTCAAGCGAAGAGGGCGTTCATTGAGAAGAGGGAACTACTATGTTCAAAGAACATAAGATTGTAGGAAGCAGTTTTTTAAGACATTTGTTTGGAGTATGGCACTCTACGGATTGGAGACACGTAATATTGTAAAAGTAGACCAACGAAGATTAGAAGCCTTTGACGCATGGTGCTAGAGGAGAATGCTGAAGATGCAGACAAAGTAAGGAACGAGGAAGTACATAGAAGAGCAGAAGAGGGTAGGACCATATAGAGGATGCAAAGGCAACTATGGCAAAGAAGAACTAGATGGATTGGAGATACCTATAGGCACAATGGATCAATTAGAAACATAATAGAAGGGAAATTTGAAGGAAAGATTGCACGATGAAGACCAAGAGACATGTACATAGGAAAAATTAAGGACGTAAAATAGGGAACCTATCAGAGGATGAGGGAATTAAAACCATAATTAGGAAGAATGGAGGGCTGCAGTAAAACAATCTTAGGATTAAAATACTAATGGTGAATGTTAATGATATCTAAGGTTCCTTTCCTTCTGGAGACCTTCCACTGGCATGCATATAGATAGTTTCTTTCCTTCCGCTAGCATGCAAATGGATTTGCACGGCTTTTTTGGGTTTTTAATGAATATATTTTTATTTTTCTTGACCCTTGAACCACCATTCCTCTCCATTATATTTTAAACATCCCATTTGGTGCCTGCACCTCCTATCACACAGCTTTATGATAGACCACGGGGTGTGTAGATGTAGGGGCAAGTAGATGTAGAAGAGACTTCTTCAGGGTTGATTAATTTTCCTTCGAACCAAGTTCGTTGGTATTACTTTTGTTTATTTTTGGTAGTGAGGGGAGACAAGGTTTACTATAGAGGAGAGGATAGGCAACAAAGAGTCTCTAAATATCAGCTCTTGGTCATTGTTGACGTTTAAGACAGTAACTGAACTTTCAACCGAATCCGCTGCCGCGTTCTAGTAAATATGATTGAATAGTGGTCAATTAAACTTGCTCATCTTGCAGCCTATATTTCTGCTGTTACTATATATTTATGATCCAACGTTCCGTTTTATAAATTCTTTTTCCGCGGATTAAAGTGTTATTAATTGATTAATAGGGGCTCCCTTTATCCCACTAAGAGTGAGTAACGACAAAAAATAAACCGTATTCGCTCCTATTTCCATTCATTGTGGTCCCTTTTCATTCTCCACACAGTCATCCGGATTACCGTATTCGAGGTGATACATTTTGTAAATCAGAAATACATTCATAAATTATAATGCAACCATTTCAGAGAGTAAAAATCATTCGCCTTGACCGGGATGATTCGCCTTGACCGGCGAATGATTTTTACTCTCTGAAATGGTTGCATTATAATGCACACATAGCGGGTGACTCCGTTAAAGTTACTATTACAGTTTCTTGAAAATTCATAAATTAATATTTTCTGTCTCTATGTTTCCCATATTGTTTTATTATTTATTTCGCTTGAATACCTATAGTAAATTATACAATTACTGTTTCCCTAGATGAATTTTAAAATTACTTCACACTGACTTTATTACTTTGAAATGATGTGATGATTGAAATGAATTATCCTTGATTCAATTAAAAATCAATCAAAAAAGGAAACTTGTAAGATGGTTGCTTTTCCGCGGATATTATTTCGTTTCATTTATTTAAGTAATCAATTTTGCCATAATATCAAAGTTAATTTCTGAATTCAATTTCAATATTTTTACATAATAGTTGAACTTAATCTTTAATTCCACAGCATAGGAAATTACCAAACGAGTAGTATTGACCGGAATTACTTGTTACAGCCAAATTTTAAAACTCAAACAAATAAATGGAGTCATATGATGCAGTTTTTTTGGTGTTGTCGAATTGTATAATTGGGACCCTTGATTAAAGTAATCGGTCGCAAGATATAGTAAGCATTTATGTTTATTATACAGCTAAGTGACCACGTACCAAGCTTATATTTCAATGCCTTTAAATAGTGAAAACATTTCTTTTCTAATCTCTGCGAAAGTATCGTACATCGCCCAATCCAAATCATTTCGCTCTTTTCTCTCTCTCTCTCTCTCTCTCTCTTGCAGTACTAGACCATTTGGCTCCGTTGGTTTTCTGTTTGTGTACGGCTGAGCACTATTTATAAGTTGTACCAATAATCCCAGAAAAGCCTTATTCATCGAGACAACTGGCCATGTGGAAAGAAAAAACACATCAGAAATAAGTGAAGTCTTTTCAAAAAGTGTCATCTCGGTGGATTCTGGAGGGTCCCTGCTCTGTGCTTATGAAACAACACTGTCTGTGATTGGACACGAATACAGACAAACATGGTGTACATAAAAAGTATCGGGAAATGTTTCGGAAAAATAAATGTATTTCAGATATTACTACAATACCTAAATATTCTTCAAAATTACATCCCTTGAGCGTCGACACACTTTTGACAGCGGCTTTCCCACGACTCAAAGGCTCCCTGGTGTGTCCTTTGACGGAGGATTTCACTTTTTTGAATAGGAAATAGTCTGCGGGTACCATGTCAGGGGTTGGGGAATCGTCGTGATGCCGTTGCTTCGCATGCAGACACTGGACTCGGCTCTTGTTCGTCCTTCAACTTGCTTATAGCGCAGATCTTTTTGCATCGTCAAACTTTTAGTGATAATGTAATGCACTGTCATTTTATTAATGCCAATATGATCTGTGATCACCCGCGCACTTATCCGAATTCAGCACTTCACGCACACGTTGCCATTGGTTTTTAACGTCAAGGGCTATCCAGCGCGGGACTTGTCCTCCACACTCTCCCGGACATCTTTTAAGACCGTGTGCCACTTAAAAACTGCATTTTGTGACATTCTTTCATCCTTGAACGCTTGGAAAATCACACCCAGCGTATCCGTTCTCGATTTCTCCAGTGGAGCACAACATTTGATCGCGTACCGCTGTTCAATCGTTCACTGCATTATGCGATTGTTCAGAAACACTCGACAGGGTTGCACAAAAAACCTGATCTAGCTTAAATAAACGCTCGCAGGCGATTGGCACGTTTTGAAGGTCAGAACCCCAATCACCGAGCCTATGCAGTGTGGGCGCGGTGCGACATAGTATGTCAATTCAGGAAAAATTGTTACTTTTCATGCAAACCTTTTGCATGTATATATTTTGGAAAAGATAGTCGTGTTTTTTTGTTGTTGTTTTTTGTTGTTTTTCGGAAATGATCTTATAAAAAATTATTTTAAATTTGACTGACCTTTTGTTTTTTTTCAGCACAATTGTACTTAAAATTTTGAAAACATCCTTTTAATATTCGCTATATACTTCCGCATTAGTTCTGAATTGTAAATATTTGAGAAGAATGAGATGGAATTTAGATTTTCCATTCATGGGTATTTTATGCATGCCATTTCGGAAGTAATTTTTTATCGGCAAAGAAACTTCTTTCCATGTCTTTCATTTGTACTACAATTAAACTTAGGGGTTAAGTGAAATTGATAGACAACAGAGGTATTAAATAGACAATTTTTCGCTGGAACAACTTGTGACAGGGAGCATATTCACATATGGTTTACAACGGCATCGATGCATGTACGCAAATCCAGGGAAAATATCTCGAATCATAAAGAAACACAACCTGATGATCAAATTCAAAGGAGCGATAATAACAGGGGACATGCTGCCGAAACCTAATCTCTTCCCGAAAATCCTGGGAAGCGTGTACTAAGTGAGTGTCCCTAAAAATGGGTATATTGGACAAACGGGTAGATCACTAAAATACAGGACATAAGAACTCCATAGAGCATAGTTGAAAAAACACTATTTACCCTATCCGATAGAGGACACACCTCTTGGGAACTTGGCCCTCCCATGGACCTGGATTACACAACGTTAATCAAAAGGGAACATAATAGCTCTCAAAAGTCATCAGGGAAGCCATCGTTATAACGAAGAGACCAGAGAATAGGGAGAATGGATAAACGCTCGCCAGGACATGAAAGAGGTTGTGAAACATCTCAGCCAATCACAGCCTTTGAACTTGAGCTGCAAACCTCTATATCGCCATCTCTGCCATCCTTGTAGCACCGTCAATTTTCAGTAAATCCTGAATATTATAACAAGGATTCCAGGTTATTTTATTTGTTTATAGTTTATTATCATTGTTAGGTAATCTACCGGTTAAGGTAGGTTTTTGAATGGACAAAACTATCAAATAAGCTGCATATAATTTATGGTATCATAATTTTTTCTTATATTTCAACTGCGGAATCAAGTACATTTTGTTTTGTTGTTTTATTTGTTGTAATTGTTGTTGTAATTTCTTTGTGTAATTTGTTTAAATTTTAATTGTAAAAATAAGAACACAAGTTTCACAGGTATATTAAAGGATTTAGGCTTGGATCCACTTAAGTTGCGACGAGAACAAGCGAGACTTAGCCTTTTATAAAGGTTCAGAACAAGCGAGATTAACAATAACCCAGAAGGAATTATAATGGTCCCACACTAATTAGGTAGATAAGACCACAAAGATATACAATAAGGGAGATAGATTCCAGCACCGATAGATACAAATTCTTATTCTTTCCCCAAGCAATCAGGAATCATAATAGTAAGACACCGCATTAACTAAAAAATTTGTAGAGACATTTAAGTTACAAGCCAGGTCAAGATGAAACGTTCCATTGACATTAGGTATATTCGTAGTTGTATGTGTATGCTTGTTGATAGTATATGTATTTGAATACGTTTAAGTTATTAAGGTTTTTGCAGGAATATATACGACGTTGTGGGTGTAGGTTAGCATATATATGAGTTTTTCATGCGTTTTTTTTACTTACGGGTGGTGCCCTAACACCCCCACCACACGCCCTTGCGGCGGCTTAAGGGGTATTAAGAAGATGTACCTTTAAAATAAACAGAACTTCAAACGCCTTGCCAACCTGAAGACAACTCTGTGGGTAAAATAGTTGTCTGCCAAACACTGATCAACGTAGAGAGAATTCCGGAATAGGAAACTTGATAATCACTTAGACTATTCAAACTTACCGTATATAGTTTTTTTGAATGCCAATAATCACTAACTATTGAGTAAATTTTAATCAGTAATCTAAATCTAAAAAATAAATTCTAATTTCTAATTCCTAACTACTAAGGGCCCTTCATTCCTTTTAAGTGTTTCGACCTTCTTCGTGTGCCTAACATTCTCCCCTTTATTACAGTCTTCAACATCACACTGCCGATCAATACGCCCTTCATCCACTTTTCCTGCCTCGTTTAGGTTTCCTCCCAATAAACAACTTTCCTCGCCCACCATTCCTAGTACTTCTTATGTTTAGCTTAGCATTTTCCTTTCTAGAAAATATCAAGTAACATTGTTTTATTTATATTGATTCTCATCCTGTATGTATGGCACTGAATTTTCAATTCACTTAGCAATTCTTACAACCTATCGGCAGAGAGACAAAATAAAACTTGGTCTTCAGCAAACCTGATTGTACGAATTCCCCTCCAACTTTTATTCCTTCCTCCAGTTCTTCCCATGCCTCTTTAATAATTTCCTCTATATATACGTTGAACAGTACCGGTGACAATGGGCAAACCCTCCCTTACACCTCTTCCTAAAACTGCCCATCCGGACTCTCCGTTCCCCACTTGCACCTGAGCAGTCTGACACATCGCAGATTTGCCTCCTGCCTCTCCAAGTCTATTAATATTTCCTGCAATATACGCATTAGTTTTTCCCAATTCACTGTATCCAACGCTTTTTCGAAAAACACGATACAGACAAATACGTCCCGATTGTATTCTATATTCCTCTCGATTAGTGATCTCATTACTGCAATGGCATCACGGGTACCTCTCCTCTCCCTAAATCCAAACTGATCATCCCTTAAGCAATCATTTGACTTACTCTCCATTCTTTTGTTGATGATCCTGAGAACCACTTTAGCTGCGTGGGATATCAAACTTATTTTTCTGTAGTTCTCACATGATGTAGCCTTTACCTTTTTCGGAATAGGAACTAACACTGATCTCACAACATCTTCCGGCCAGATTCTTTCCTCATAGATACTACGAATTAGTCCATATAGACTCTTCCACCCACATTTAAAAACCTTTTAATAGTTCAGTAGGAATTTGTCAACCCCCACGGCCTTATTTGACTTCATCTCCCTTAATGCCCTTTCAATCTCATTGTCGAGTATGCCGGGACATAAGCCATTTTCCTCTACGTCATGTTCCTTTTCTATGTTTTACCTTGTTGGCCTAAGTTCTTTACCATACAGTGTTTCTAATATTCCTTATATGTCTCTTGGATTTTATCTGGTTCAACTATTATATAACCCCAGTTATCTTTAACTGTTAGCACAGATTTTCCTTTTTTACCTACTGATAGTGATTTAATCTTGCTGTAGAGCGCACAAATTTCATTCTTCTTCTGCCAACGTTTCATATCCTCGCATTGCGACAATGCTTCTTTTGCTTTATTTGTTACATGTCCCAAATAACTATTTAAATCTTTGTACTTCCTTTTACCTAACTCCGTGTTTATATTCTTCCATTTTCTTCTCTCACCTATCTTTTAATCATTTCATCCGTGAGCCATGATTTCCCTTTTCCTTTTCCATAGTTTTATTTGCGGCTTTGTATATCCTTTTTTTAAATAGTCCCATTTTTACTCCCCTCTCTACTCTCATCCGTGATTTTCTCTACAGCCTACTGATACTCCTTCCTTGTCAATCCATTTAATGCTTCCACATTCCATTTCCTAACCAGCTGTCCCTGCCGTATATTTTTTAAACGGACGCTGCATGTCATAACAGTTAAATTGTGGTCAGAGTTTCCAGGAAGCTGTGAGAATTGATCACACTCTTTCTGAATCAGTGCCTAACCAAATTATCAACTAACTGAAACCCTGAGGGCGATGCAAGAGACGAGCATTGAAGCTTCGGCCAATATAGATGCCCTGACTCGGTGGAAGACCCGAGAAAATTTCATCAAGTGAATACGCAGGGAAAACACCCAATCTTACTTCATGAGAAATATGTACAGAAAACAAGTAAAACGGCATTCACATTAAATATTGTGAATATATATATATATATATGTATAGATGCAAGTAGAAGAGAAGAAGGAGGGTCGGTGTTGTGGTGGGAGGTTGAGTTGAATGGTTGTGGTGGGACTGGGGAGGGAAGGTTTGAGGAGCGGAAATTGATGGCGGAGAGGACGAATGCGAGTGGTGGCACCTCGAGGGGTCGGCATGGGGAAGGTGGAAGAGGGTGGGGGGGCGATTGAAGGGAGGGAGGGAGTCTCTGCCGCGGCTCCATCACGGGGATGGATGGGGAGGGCTGAAGGGACAAAGGTGGATGAGAGCGGCGGAGACGCGAGATTAGTGAGTGTCGATGAGAGGGAGCGAAGGGGAGGGGATCCGGTTCGTGGGGGAAGGCTATGAGTGAGAGGAGAGAGAGAGAGGGGTGAGGAACCGCTTTTACGGACGAGCCAGGGCCATTGGGATGTGAGGAAATTTGCCGAGGATTTGCCTCAGGTTTCTATGACTGGACCTTGCACTAGCTCTCATCTTCCCCTCCCGTCTCTATTTCGCCTGAATTATTCCAAACACACTAGCACGACTTGTTAAACCCGATCTCTTCTTAATTTATTCCCCCCTCCTCTCAAGGGCTGCGATATAGGGCTGTTCCACATCTCAATGTCATTTCCGTCTTGTTGTTAACAGTGAGTTTACGCTCTATAGATATTTATGGAGATTATTATCTTTATTTAGGTTAAAGTTTTTGAAGTTTCATATTATATTTGTTAAGTTCGAACACTTAATTTAATTTTGAATTTAAACTTGATCATTGTATATGTATGTGTGTAATTAATCTTTTTATATATTTTCATATTGGTATGAATTAGTACGAGATTATCATTCGTTCCATATTTGGTCTCCCTGACTGAAAAATACCACTAATTCTAATGGTTGACCGTTTAACCAAGGTTGCAAAATAATAGGCAAATATTGGAAGCTTTTTAGAAGTGAGTGTGGAGTAGTTATAGTGGACAGAAAGAAAAACATACGAAGAAGGGCTACATATGGTAGCGGAGGGGAGAGGATTGTTGGAAGAAAACTAAAGGATGCAGGGAAGATGGTTGAAGAGCATTTTGATCGACAGTGGGATATTGAAGACTGTTATAGAGAAGAGAAAGTTAGGCAAACGAGGGAGGAGCAGGGATAGGATAGGGATGTTGAACGGAATGCAGGAAGGCAAGAAGTATGCGGGATTGGAAAAGGGTTTCTCGTATTCTCTGGTGTTAGGTTGTTTGTTAGTGGAGTGAAAGAAATTTATAATTATCCAGTGTGTCCATCCAAATAATATTTCGAACGTTAGACTAACAAATTATAAAATAATTATTACAATGATAAGGATGTTGGACGAGATGAAGGGAGGAAAGAAGTACACCGAGATGAAGAGGGACCTGATATAGATTAGTTTGCTAGGTGGGGAGTCACAAAATGTTTATTTGATAGTTGTGTCCATTCAAAAACCTACCTCAAACGGTAGATTACCTAATAATAATAATAAGCCAATTGTATTGTTTATATTTAACGACCAATTAATATTATCACTGTTAATTTTATTATTATCGTTATTATTATATGTTTAATAACTAAAGTACTAAAGGGCACTAGTTATTACATCCGGATGTAGTCATAAATATTGCTTCTTGGATTTTGAAATGGGCTATCTTTTCGTACGGATAAAGTGAATGTTCTCTTGTCAATGGTTTGCTTGATAATAAAAACTACAGACTTTTGTCTTTAGAAAGAGACGGTGCATTTATAAAATGTTGGTACGATTGCAATTTTCTGTAATGTTAGCTGAGGAAGTATTTTTGATATTTTAATTAGTTTTGATGTGCCAGGGTAGGGCTCGACTCTCATTAGGCTATAAAGAACGGAATATTCATCCGTTGGTAAGGGAAGGAGTTCATTTCCTTACTCCGCCTGCAATTTCCCTGGATGATCTAATACATGAAATATTAGACATCGTGGGTGGATATGATAGTGTCCTATGTCAGAAAAAACTGAACTCAATTACTCTCGTTAAAAGCCGAAAGCACCCTAACGAGGCTTGATACAAAATGAAAAACATTGAAGAGTTTTTTCAAACTCTTATTCCGTCAGTGAGTGAGTTTCTCAAAAGCATTTTTTCTATCGGGAATGATGCCACACCAATTATGTTAGTCCCTTAATTATCATTTCAAAGGCATTCTTTTTTCAATTCTTCTCTTCCACTGTGCTACCTTTTCCTTTAATCCTAACTCTTATTCTTTCTTACCATCCTCCCTGGAGCCCTACTCTGTCTGTATTATTATTTTCCTCTTTTTGCAAAGATTAATGAGACATCGGTTTAACTAAATGTATATACATGCTCATGTATCAAGTTTGATATATATTGTTGGTTTACATTTGATATAAAATCTATTGAGGACGAAGTGTTTTTCTATTTTATTCGATCCACTTCAATGCAGAAAACCCTCTCATTTCATTACAAAATAATTCAAGACAAATAGCGGTTTTTTAGATATTTTAATTTGATCTTTCTTTTAAATGAAGATTTTCCACCAAGTTATGCCAGAAACTGTTTTTTTTATCTTTCTTTCAATGAATTAAATTAAAAACCGGAGTATTGCGCCTAATGGTCATCGGATTTTAGCAATTTTATAAAGTAAAAAAGATGAAATAGTGTTCATAGATACCAGATATAATAAATTATCGAAGTAGTTGTAATTTAAGAAAAGCCCTATATTAAAATTGAATTGTATTATCTCAATTTTTCATTACCGTTTTTAAAAATTTTCATCGGATAAAATAAAATTTGATCAATCCGTAAATTGAACAATTAATTCTTTGGCGCATATTTTATTGCGCTCTTGTTTTCGTCCAGAATTCATCACGCTTATGTATGGTTATACATTTTTTTCACTTTAAAACGGAACATTTGAACTGATGGCTATCTGAAGGAGAGAATATCAAACATAACTGATAAAAACCCTTAAAAAGTAAATCATAAAATTATCGGTGACGTTTTGTAAAGGAGAGCTGGATGGAGACAGTCACGCAGGGGAAGGTGAACGGAAGTGACTAAGAGAAGGCCCTGGATATGTGAGTCATGGGTCATTTTATGGTATAAAGCAAGGGAAAAACAGATGGTGACATATTTGAATTGCGAATTAGCTTGCCAGGCTTCATTTCTTGGAAGTGTTGTACGTCTATCAAATGAAAGAGAGAACGTACTTTTATTTGAACCACATAATTTATTTGGTTTGGCACAACGCCCTTCACCATGATATGGGATTATAAGGTACAGATTTGTAATAGGATACATGTGATGCAGTTATAGACCTATTGTGATTGATGGAAGGAAGTTGGGAAATGAAGAAACACGAGCGAAATAGGTTATTTCGTAGGAACCATTGACCAACAGAATGGAAAATAGTTGTAATCCCATGGGAAGGGTGGGTGAGAGGGAGGGACGACAAGAAATCAAGGGAGGGGTAAAATTAGAGGAATGGTGTAATGGTTGGGAGCATGTGGTTATTTATCGGATTCAAGTGTGTAGAGAGTTGGAGGGTTGGGGTAATTTTTTTCGTTACCGAGTGTTACGCTTGAGTTGGATGAAGCTCTTACAATTTCCACCTGTCGGAGGGCGTCCAATTTTAGGCCCTTGGGCACACTATGTTACACTTCTGGTACAAGTCCTATCACGGTGTAACGTGTTGTACCAAACCAAATAAATTCAGCTGAAAAGTACGTTCGTTCTCTCTTTCATTTGATGGATATACGTAAAGTGGTTTGCCCACCAGAGGATTGAGTGGAGAGCTTCTTCAAACAAAACGTGGATTGATGAACATGGACGATGATATTGCTTGCGCTCCTACCTGCCTGTCACCCCTGTCGGTACATAATTTTTGTAATTTTTCTGGTACCCTGCAAGCCACCGCTAGGGTGTATGGCAGGGAGTGAATTATTAATTAATTACTAACCAAACCTACTTTGACCCGAATATTTTTACCCCTACCGCGGTCGGACAATGTTATTCTGATCCCCTATCGTTCGCGGAAAAATGCCATCTTAAGTCTGTTTTTTCTCCACTTAATCCTTCTAATCTTAGAACATAATCTCTCCTACCGTAGTACGATGGGTAACCATGGATAAAACATGGGTCCATCACTTCACTCCCAGGACAAAAGAATGATAAAAGCTATAGATTTTAAGAAAAAGAAGACCGTTTCATCGGCAGGCAAGACCATGGAGCCAGTTTTTTTTGGATTCTCGTTGAATAATTTTCATTGACTATCTCGAAAAAGGAAAAACTATCAACGACGAGTGTTACGCCAACTTATTGTGACGTTTAATCGATCAAAAAAAAGCAAAAGCGGCCGCATTTGGCTTAGAAGAGAGTGTTTTTTTTATCAAGGCAATGCACAAGCTCACAAATCCGTTATTTCAATGTCCAAAATTCATTAACCAAAGTTTGAACTACTACCTCATGCACCCTATTTGCCAGATTTAGCACCCTCGGATTATTTTATGTTCGCAATCTTAAAAAAATGGCTTGGCGGTCAAAGATTTTCCAACCGTGAAGAAGTGATGTCGGGAGTTAATGGCTATTTTTAGGAGCAAGACAGTTCTTATTATAGAAAGGGTATCGAACTTATGGAATTTCGCTTGGAAAATTTTATAGAGCAGAAAGGAGATTATGCTGAAAAATAAATAAATTTTTTTCCAAAATTAGTTTTCTTGCTTGGATCGGAAACTTCTGGGATTACACATTTTCAATATCAATGCTAAATAGACGTCCTTCCAATTTATGTAAGAGATTTAATCTGAAATTTAACCTTCTCTCCGTGAGTGAATCCCAGCTCAGCTGCTGTAATATTTTGGATACGCTACTAAGTTATTCGTAACAACGTTTTACAAATCTAGCTCCTCTACGCTGCAAGCGATACAATTTAGTCCGCAATCCGACTTCGTGAGGATCCTATAAGTAAGCAACATATTCTAAATGACGCCTAACCAGCGAAAGATAACATTTTTATTTGACCATTTCATCATTTTTTCCCATACTCTTCTAATTAATCCTAATTTTTCGTATTTAATTGAGTCTACTCATTCCATTTCGGTGTTCCCAATCCAGTTGGCGTTCGGGAGGGAATTGCTCCTTTTCGGAAAATTATTCACTACGCATTTGTTTAAGTTTAATTCTAATTGCCAAGCGTTGCACCAGCGCTGTAGTGCATTAAGGTCATCTGATAAAGGTACTGTGTCCTCAAGATTACAGATTTCTCTGTAAATCATTGCATCGTCGGCAAATAAACGTATCTTACCAGTGACTACAGAGTCTAGCGTAAAGTAGAAAAATAAAAGAGGTCCAATACTACTAATCTGGGGAACCCCTTATGTAACTTCCACCGCATTTGAGCTACTTTTTTGATGCCCACCTGACGTAGAGGGACAAATTTTGGTGGGATTCCTTTTCAGGGCAAAGGGTTGGTATAAAAGTGGATAAGTGTGTACCGGGGGATGCGCGGTGCAACAGTAAGCGTCCAAGTAACAGTGTGGGAACAGTCGGTCTGGCTGAACGGCGAGGGAGGAAAGGGGGTGGAGGATATTGGAAGGAATGGTATTTAACGAAGAATTTTGAAGAGAGGGAGGAATGTAGACGTGTTTGAGGATAGGGGAATGAGAAGAGCTTGTGGAGGAAGGAGGGGGTGGAGAAATGCTGGAAGTGGGGGGGAACATTTTGGAAGGGAATGTCCGCGTTTGCAGCCGAGCGGTTTAGGACGGCCCACGGCAGTAAAATCGAATTTACGGGGAAGGGAAATTGGACTTCTCACCCGTCATTGCATTTAAACATTTTTCGTTCTAATCGACGTCAAAATGAACCAGAATAATTTTGCTTGGAACAGTCGGAAAAGTAGACCGTTGGTTTTGTGTGCACAGATAAAGATCAAAACTGTTAATTAATTCGTCCATAACTAAAAGAAAAACATTGTCAGAAGCGGTAGTGGATTAGCAGAAGTTGGACATTAGGACCAAGTTTGTTAAAAATTAAATTTGGTAATTAATGTGGAGCTAAAAAATTCGTAAAACAAAAAACAAGGGCCTAAAGCCATTTTTGAACATTTAAGGAAACCAGCAGAATCTATTTTTCATTGACAAGTATGGAAGATCATAGCAGTAATATGTATAAAAGTTTGATATTATTTCGTTAGTTAATATTTCCCAAAAAACTTTCATAGTTGTAGATTCAGTGTGGAATAGTTTGAGAACTTGTTCAAACCTTGTTCACATCGTAAAAGTACGGTTTGTACCTCTGTATTCCTTTCTGAAAACCCTTGCCATGAATAAAAATTACAATGATTAGTTACAATTTATTAATTGAATTATAAATCCTTGTAGAATAACTTAACTTTTGAAGCAGAATATTGTGCGGCATGCATTCAACACGAATTATTTCTTTTCACTAAAAAATGCATATGTGATGCAATCCAATTTTCATTCTTACTGTGGTTAAAGCAGATTTAAATTCAATTATGTTTTCAATTAGTAAACTTGATACAAATTATTAGAAGGTCAATTTACTTTTCTTTGGATACTGATATTTTCAGGGAAAACGCAAATTTTTAATAAAACAAGTGGAATAAGTCCATGACATTACCCGAAAACTAGTCATGCACACTCAGAGCTTTAAATTACTAATAATAAATATATGCCTAAAATATTAACAATCAGAAATTTACAGAAATATTATAATTAAGAAGAAGGAAATTCTAAATATGTACTTCAGTCAAGAGTTTATTTATGATAGTTGACAATTTAACTAATGTAACGAAATAAAATGTTCGTAGAAATGCAGATTAATAAAATAAATCTAGATTATTATTGCGTACCTTTAGGTTAAGTGTCTTCCTAAAATATAAGTGTGGGCCAGGATACTTAAAAATGAAATAAAATTTTGGGCATGTCTGCCGCAATGAACAGTCAAAGGAAATGAAATGTGAGGGAGGGAGAACGAGTGATGGCGCGGGAGACCTTGCCCGTTCGAATAGATGGTGTGAGCTTTAATCAGGAAAGTAGGTACTTATAATTTGATTAGAGAGCATTAATTCAAGGCAATGGAAATACTAGATGAAAAATTTTGATTGCGGAAATGGAAAACGTTACGAAGGACATGTCAGAATCAAAGTGGCCATTAGTACAGATTCAGAAAAGAAAAATGGACGTATTTATCTCGAATGTTAGTCAAATAAAACATAAAAATATCTTTCCATCATTTAGAAGGAGAATGTGCATAGGGTAACCAATGGGCGAGGGGAGAAAAAAGAAGAAAGTCACGACTTCGGCTGGAGAGATGTCTCCAGGGTAAGTCAAGGAAGGGTGAGAGGGAGAAAGCTTCCTTGTTTTATTTCAAGAAAGAGGCCATATCCCCGCCGAGGCCTGGAGGTCAATGCCCAGAACGCCGGAGTGCCGAATAATGTCATGAGCGATTCTCAGAAGGCCCCGTTTCCTTTTTGAGAAGAGGATTCCGCAGGGTTCGTAGTCGGTTCCTCCTGCTTTTTAATTCAGAATCGAAATCGAAGAAGTGAGGTACCCCTGGCGATTTGTGTGGTGAGGGGAGGAGGGGTGCGATGTTGCAAAGAATTTAGCCGATGGAGTGAGAAATGATGAGCTTGCGAGAACCGAATGGGCTCAGGTATCGAACTTGGCGGTGGAAAGGGATGGGGAAGCAGGAGAGATATTGGTTTGAAAAGGGAAAGGCATAGGGGTCCTTGGGCATGGTTGGCTATGTACATCGAATGGTGGACAGATAGATAGATGGAGAGGAGCGCGTGTAATATCATCCAAGGGGGAGGAGGCTGGAGAAAATGGGTCGGCAGAGGGAAGTCTTAATGGTGGAAAGGGAGAGTATTCCAGAAGATGGGTTGGATACTTAAGGAGTGTTCATTTGCGTAATATAGGAATTCCTGAGCGGATTAAGAGAGCTGGGAGATGGGCTTCATGGCTGGGACCTTTTTTTTTCATTTTCTCCTTTTTGCCCTCTATCTAAAAAAGTTGACTCCCAAATACTGCCTTCCCCTCAGCTAAAATTTTCTTCTAAAAAATCAACATTAGTTTTAAAGCTCGATGTTTGAAATGTAAAGAGGTTCATTCTTTTCTTGTCATATATATGTAAATGGTTTAAAAGGACCGATTTCTTTCTATATTTCTTCTGAGTAGGAATAGTGATGAACCAATTGAAGGCAATATTTATTCCACCAATCATCTGTTATTTTTTTATTTAAAAGATGAAAAAATACGGGGGTAAATTCAATTTATTATCCATAAACAATAAATGGTTTTATTTTTTGTTTTTTAACCTACTGATTGTGGAGGAAAATCACCGTCTCTCTCTATCTTATCCCACTCCTGGTTCCGCATTTTATTCCGCAATCAACTATTGATATGT